>RYFJ01001040.1:0-56754 GCA_003991445.1 Oryza meyeriana var. granulata | reverse complement strand
GAGCACAAGCGGCACCCAGGAGCGAGGACCCGGGCACGGGCCACGAGAACCCGAGCGCGGACAGCTAGGGCCTGGACAAAGTTTTATCATCGGTGTGGGTGCCATGGGCCCCGGGTACCTCATGACAAGCATATGGGCCACTCGGATAGAGGATGGGCCTAGCCTTGTAATTAGAGATATAGCTAGATTCGGCAGACTTCGCCTTGTATAGAAAGGAATATACAGTCCTAGTCGGGTGCGTTATATCTCTAAGGGGAGATCTCCTAGTCGTAATCTGATGGGGACTCCTACCTTGTAACCCTGTCCCCCAGTATATAAGGGGAGGCAGGGCGCCCCATGAGGGCAGGATGAGTTGGTTCACCAGAATCACCACCACAAATCCTCAAAGGAATAACACCACAACTGGACGTAGGGTATTACCTCACATCGAGGGCATGAACCAGTATAAAATCTCCCTGTGTTCCTTTGCAATCCACCGAGTTTCCATCCGCCGAGTAGCCCCATATATTTATTGCCGGTGTAAAACATCGACAGTTGGCGCGCCAGGTAGGGGATTCGGCGCGATCTACATCTACAAGCTCGATGGATCCAGCAACCGAAGTCGTCGGCGGGAACCTCTCCCCCGGAGATACAATCGCATTCAGAAGCCTCGACTTCGTCGCCGACCAGATCGGCAATCTCACACAGGCCGACACGGACCCGATCCAACCGGCCGAGGAACCAGCTGACTCCGCGCCAGTCGGCCCACACGACGCTGCGGCAATCTTCGACGACATGCTGCGGCGATCTCCAATACGCCCGAGTCCAGGGACAACTTGTCGATGTTTTACACCGGCAATAAATATATGGGGCTACTCGGCGGATGGAAACTCGGTGGATTGCAAAGGAACACAGGGAGATTTTATACTGGTTCAGGCCCTCGATGTGAGGTAATACCCTACGTCCAGTTGTGGTGTTATTCCTTTGAGGATTTGTGGTGGTGATTCTGGTGAACCAACTCAACCTGCGAGCTTATGTGTGCTCTTCTGCCCTCATGGGGCGCCCTGCCTCCCTTATATACTGGGGGACAAGGGTTACAAGGTAGGAGTCCCCATCGGATTACGACTAGGAGATCTCCCCTTAGAGATATAACGTACCCGACTAGGACTGCATATTCCTTTCTATACAAGGCGAAGTCTGCCGAATCTAGCTATATCTCTAATTACAAGGCTAGGCCCATCCTCTATCCGAGTGGCCCATATGCTTGTCATGAGGTACCCGGGGCCCATGGCACCCACAGTAGCCCCCGAGACCTTCATAGTTGAGTCACAGCTGATGCCGAGTGCTCATCCTCCACGGTGAAGTCTTCCCGAGTGCATTGCTCCCGAGTACTCTTTGTCTGAGTGCTGCTTCTCCCGAGTCCTGCTTCATGTCAGCTGGCAGCGAGGCTATGAAGGTCTCGATGTAGATGTTGGAATAGTGTGCGCCAATAGGCGCACCTATTAGGTGTAGCCCCCGACTTTGTGCTTAATTGTGAAAACAATTAAACATGAAGTCAAAGATCTTTAACCTTGTAGTCTTTCCCGAGTAGATTACTACTGGTACATGAGACTCTTCGGTATCATGTCAACCGGAATATGATTTATAGTCTTGCCGAGTAGGGAACTACTCGTATATAGGACTCTTCGACTTCAATGTCAGTCGGAATGTGCGTTTATAGTCTTGCCGAGTAGATGCTACTCGTATATGGGACTCTTCAGCGTCATGTCAGCTGGAAAGGGGGGTGTTTATAGTCTTTCCCGAGTAGTATACTACTCGAAAATTAGACTCGTCGGCATCATGTCAGCCGGAAAAGGTGTTTATAGTCTTTCCCGAGTGGCGTCCCATTCGGAAGTTAGACTCTTCCGCATCATGTCAGCGGGAATGAGAATTTATAGTCTCTCCCGAGTAGTGCACTACTCAAAAGTTAGACTCTTCAGCGTCATGTCGGCTGGAGTAATGTTGCTCATGGCAACTGGGCCGCGCATATAGGCCGAGTACCACTGTATGAAAAATAAATCCATTACGTGGTTAGGTGTACTCGAGAGAGATACCTGTATCTCCAATTTCAATGAAGACCAGCTTGTGATCCTTGTAAGGATGTATCCTCGAGACCTGGCGGATAAGACAGATACCCAAAACATATATGTTTAGCAATAAGGCTCTCATGAAGCATATCTGTTTACCTCATCGCTTCCTGTTGGTAGCACCAGCGCTATAATTTCAACTCAGCCTGCGGGCGGCCCACATGGAGCATGCTACCGTAGGAACTCATATCTTGTGGCTGCTACAAATAAGCCGGCCTGACCGACCTATCCAACATAGTTCTAGGAAGTATCATCCATCGCATGTCAGGATGAGTTTTTGTGTTGGTAACCGCAATCAGCCAGAGAAATCCTTATTCGCAAGCCTTTCCGACTTACGTTCTGGATGCAAACTGGTTGCCACATGTACCCGAGTAGGTATGTTGCAGGATCTGCTTGCCCTCCTCAGGTGTGACGCAGTGCATGAGAACTCCGGATGCGCTTTGACGATGTAAGTCTTCTCTGACTTGGGAAAGCCGAACAAGGTACCCGAACCTTGCATTAGCAGAGGTTCGGCTGGTGACCCTCATGGGGCGTACCCTATCCAACAGAGTTATAGCCAAGCTAGGCACCGAATCTTGCATTAGCATAGGATTCGGCTGGCGACCCTCATGGGGCGTACCCAACCTGACAGAGTTGCGGCCAAATAAAGGTACCCGAACCTAGCATTAGCGTAGGATTCGGCTGGCGACCATCATGGGGCGTACCCTACTTAGCCGAGTGGTACACAGCCCCGCTGGGCCCCGGGGGCGATTTTTAGCCCCCCATGGGCCTAGTCCGGGGAAGATGACGTCCCGACTGGCGCAAGTACTCGGTAAGTAGCCCTCATGGAGCATCCCGAGTGTATTTCGGCAGACTTGTTCAGCCCCCGAGCGTAGGAGATGGGCTCGCAGCCCTGAGTTCCTGTCACGCGTATCCGGAGCTGGGCCTGCAATATAAAGATATCGGATGAGTAGCATCTGATGATGGAAATAATCACCCGAATAAAATGTATTTACAATGTATGTAAATACGTGTTCTTCCTCTTTTTGATATAATTTCCTCAAGTAGTTGACCCCTTACGTTTAAGCACTCTGCCCGACTAGTCATAGCCCCCTAGCGTCGGGAGTTGGCTCATGGCTCTTTCTCAGGCACGCGTTTTGGGTGACTTGAGTTCGTCTTACATGGAGCAGAGTTTCACGGATCGAGATTTATGCTACTCGAGTACTTTTGTAATCATTTAAGAGCAAAACGGAAAAAAGTAAATGCGCAGCTTATACACCTATTAGGTGTAAGCGGCTGTGGCACTAGCAAGGCCGAGTGAGGAGATGTTTATCAGAAAGCGACTAGCTGTTCGGTATTGGGAGTGGGGGATGCCATCCTCGTGTTTGAGCTTGTGAGCCCCGAGCATGTCACTTGTTGTTCTGATAATCCTCAGTTGTTGAAGGTCGAAGGCGGTCGTGACCGACTGCCACAATGGAGCCGTCTGACTTGCGTTTGCGATTCCCAGCTTTAGTTGGGACCGCGTCGTCGGTGTCGTCCCGCTTCTTCTGTCAGGGTGACTTGTTGTCATCGAGGGCCTCGGCAACAGCGTGGGCCGAGTCGGCGTACTTGTTTGCCATGTCGAATAGGGCCTTGACAGAGTTGGGAGGCTTCCGCGTGAATTTGTCGATGAACGAGGTGTCTTTGACTCCTTTTCGAAAGGCGGCGATGACGACCTCATCCTTGATGTTCGGGATTGAGTTCCTCTTCTCAGAAAACCTCTTGATGAAGTCACGAAGAGACTCGTTCTTCCTTTGACGCAACTGATATAGGTCGTACTCAGAAGATGGCCTCTCGTATGTTCCCTGGAAATTGGTGATGAAACGTTCCCGGAGTTCTCCCCAAGAGCCGATTGATTGCTTGGGAAGTCCTGTTAGCCATGTCCTCGCTGAGTCGGCTAAAGCGACTGGGAGGTAATTAGCCATGACTTTGTGATTTCCTCCAGCTGCTCGGATCGCCAGAGTGTAGACCGTGAGCCAGGACTCGGGATTGGTCTTGCCGTCGTATTTGTCGATGCCTGTAGGCTTGAAACCCGGCGGCCAGTCGACCTGTTGTAGCTCTTGGGTGAAGGCTGGTATGCCTCCGTCTTCATGTGGACTCCGACCCCGACTACGGCGGCGAAACCGCTCGTGGTGGAGGCCGAAATGCTCGTTCTCGTCTTCCAGTTGGCGTTGCTCGTCTTCTTCTCGTTCGCGGCGCCAAGCATTGGTGTCCTGCCGAAGATCACGCCATATTTGGCCTCGGAGATCACGATTGTCCCGACGGTCACTTCGACGTTGCCGGTTGTTGTTTGGGTTGCCGAGTGACGTTTGGTGTGACCCCGTGTGCAGCGACTAGAGCCGGCCACTCGGCGTCGCTTTGAGGTAGACGAGACTGCCATTGGGGATGCCGACCGGTTGGTCAGTAGGGGGGTATCTCCCGACTGTTGGTGCTGCTGACATGCAGCAGCGGTAAGCATGGCTTTTATCCTTGCGATCGTCGGGGTGGCCTGATGATCAGGCCCAAGCTGGACTGTGTCCAGTAGGGTTGCAGCGGCCACGATGTTCTGTTGGGGAGTAACGAAGACATCGTGGTCGCCGACCGGTTGAGGATTTGCTGCTGAGCGGTTTGCTCAGCCTTGCGTAGATCGTCGTTGCGGGCGCGTAGGCGTCTTGCTTCTTCCTCCTGTTGTTCTCGCAGTCGGCAGGCTTCCTCCTCTTGTTGTTCGTGTAGTCGGCGTGATTCCTGAGTAGGAGTAGAGCCTCTGGATGCCATGAAAATTTCTCGCGGCGGAGTGAAGCTTGCCGAGCTGGTATCCGACTTGGAGTCGGAATCCGACTGGGAGTCGTAGTCCAACTGAGAGTCGTAGTCGGAATAGTTGATGGGGGTGATTACAACTCCGACCTCCCTAGATCCGATCTCGAGCGGCTCGGAGCCGTATCCGAGTCGAACTCCAGGGGATCGGGTTTGCCGCGTCGGATGTAGATTGTAGATATCCGCGGCGGCGCTGAGTCCGAACGGGAAGTTGACGATCTCTTCCCTTCTCGGCCCGATCTCGGCCGGCTCAGAACCGAGTCCGAGTCGAACACTGAAAGGAAGAGTTGTCCCTGGACTCGGGCGTATTGGAGATCGCCGCAGCATGTCGTCGAAGATTGCCGCAGCGTCGTGTGGGCCGACTGGCGCGGAGTCAACTGGTTCCTCGGCCGGTTCGATCGGGTCCGTGTCGGCCGGGGTGAGATTGCCGATCTGGTCGGCGACGAAGTCAAGGCTTCTGAATGCGATTGTATCTCCGGGGGGGAGTTTGCCGCCGTCGACTTCGGTTGCTGGATCCATCGAGCTTGTAGATGTAGATCGCGCCGAAGCCCCTACCTGGCGCGCCAACTGTCGATGTTTTACACCGGCAATAAATATATGGGGCTACTCGGCGGATGGAAACTCGGTGGATTGCAAAGGAACACAGGGAGATTTTATACTGGTTCAGGCCCTCGATGTGAGGTAATACCCTACGTCCAGTTGTGGTGTTATTCCTTTGAGGATTTGTGGTGGTGATTCTGGTGAACCAACTCAACCTGCGAGCTTATGTGTGCTCTTCTGCCCTCATGGGGCGCCCTGCCTCCCCTTATATACTGGGGGACAAAGTTACAAGGTAGGAGTCCCCATCGGATTACGACTAGGAGATCTCCCCTTAGAGATATAACGTACCCGACTAGGACTGCATATTCCTTTCTATACAAGGCGAAGTCTGCCGAATCTAGCTATATCTCTAATTACAAGGCTAGGCCCATCCTCTATCCGAGTGGCCCATATGCTTGTCATGAGGTACCCGGGGCCCATGGCACCCACACAACTCTTCCTTCCAGTGTTCGACTCGGACTCGGTTCTGAGCCGGCCGAGATCGGGCCGAGAAGGGAAGAGATCGTCAACTTCCCGTTCGGACTCGGCGACGCCGCGGATATCTACAATCTACATCCGACGCGGCAAACCCGATCCCCTGGAGTTCGACTCTGATACGGCTCCGAGCCGCTCGAGATCGGATCTAGGGAGGTCGGAGTTACACTCATCCCCATCAACCATCCCGACTTCGACTCGAAGTCGGACTCCGACTTCCAGTCGGACTATGACTCTAAGTCGGACAGCAGCTCGGCAAGCTTCTCCTCGCCACGAGAAATCTTCATGGCATCCAAAGGCTCTACTCCCACTCAGGAATCACACCGACTACACGAACAACAAGAGGAGGAGGCCTGCCATCTGCGAGAACAACAGGAGGAAGAAGCAAGACGCCTGCACGCCCGCAACGATGGCCTACGCAGGGCTGGGCGAACCGCTCAGCAACAAACCCTACAAACAAAAGTCGGCAACCACGACGTCTTCGTCACGCCACAACCGAACATCGTGGCTGCCGCAACCCTACTGGACACGGTCCAACTTGGGCCTGATCACCAGGCTACCCCGACGATCTCAAGGATAAAAGCCATGCTTACCGCTGCTGCATGTCAGCAGCACCAACAGTCGGACGATACCCTCATACCGACCAACCGGTCGACATCCCCAATGGCAGTCTCGTCTACCTCAAAGCGACGCCGAGCGACCGGCTCTAGTCGGCTGCACACGGAGTCACGCCAAACGTCATTCGGCAACCCAAACAACAACCGGCAACGTCGAAGTGACCGTCGGGACAACCGGGATCTCCGAGGCCAACTATGGCGTGATTTTCGGCAGGACACCAATGCTCGGCGCTGCGAACGAGAAGAAGACGAGCAACGCCAACTGGAAGACGAGAACGAGCGCTTTGGCCTCCACCACGAGCGGTCTCGCCGCCGTATTCGGAGTCGGAGCCCTCATGACGATGAAGGCATACCAGCCTTCACCCAGGAGCTACAACAGGTCGACTGGCCATCGGGTTTCAAGCCTACAGGCATCGAAAAATACGACGGCAAGACCGATCCCGAGTCCTGGCTCACCGCATACACTCTGGCAATCCAAGCTGCCGGAGGTGACCACAAAGTCATGGCTAACTACCTCCTAGTTGCTCTAGCCGACTCAGCGAGGACATGGCTAACAGGACTTCCCAAGCAATCAATCGGCTCTTGGGGAGAACTCCGGGAACGTTTCATCACCAACTACCAGGGAACATACGAGAGGCCATCTTCCGAGTACGACCTATATCAGTTGCGCCAAAGGAAGAACGTGTCTCTTCGTGACTTCATCAAGAGGTTTTCTGAGAAGAGGAACTCAATCCCGAAGATCAAGGACGAGGTCATCATCGCCGCCTTTCGAAAAGGAGTCAAAGACATCTCGTTCATCGACAAATTCACGCGGAAGCCTCCCAACTCTGTCAAGGCCCTATTCGACGTGGCAAACAAGTACGCCGACTCAGCCCACGCTGTTGCTGAGGCTCTTGAAGACAAAAAGGCATCCTGACAGAAGAAGCGGGAGGGCACCAACGACACGGTCCGGACTAAAGCCGGGAATCACAATCGCAAGTCGGACGGCTTCATTGTGGCAGTCAGTCACAACCGTCTTCGACCTTCAACAACTGAGGATTATCAGAACAACAAGTGACATGCTCGGGGGCTCACAAGCTCAAACGCAAGGATGGCATCCCCACTCCGAAATACCGAACAACTAAGTCGCTTCCTGATAAATATTTCTTCACTCGGCTTTACCAATGCCGCAGCCGCTTACACCTAATAGGTGCACAAGCTGCACTCTTCTCTGTTTTTGCTCTTAAATGATTGCAAAAGTACGTGAGTAGCATAAACCCTGATCCGTGAAACTTTGCTCCATGAAAGACGAACTCAAGTCACCCAAAACGCGTGTCTAGGAAAGAGCCATGAGCCAACTCCCGACGCTAGGGGGCTATGACTAGTCGGGCAGAGCGTTTAAACGTAAGGGGTCAACTACTCGGGGAAATTAATGTCAAAAAGAGGAAAAACTCGTATTTACATATATTGTAAAATACATTTTACTCGGGTGATTATTTCCATCATCAGATGCTACTCATCCGATATCTTTATATTGCAGGCCCAGCTCCGGATACGCGTGACAGGAACTCAGGGCTGCGAGCCTATCTCCTACGCTCGGGGGCTGGACAAGTCTGCCAAAATACACTCGGGATGCTCCATGAGGGCTACTTACCGAGTACTTGCGCCAGTCGGGACGTCATCTTCCCCGGCTACACTCCATGTGAGCTGACAACCGACTTCCGGCACTAGTCGGGGGTCGTATATCACTCGGCCGGGTGAGGTACGCCCCATGAGGGTCGCTAGCCGAATCCTATGCTAATGCAAGGTTCGGGTACCTCGCTTGGCTATAACTCTGTTGGGTAGGGTATGCCCCATGAGGGTCGCTAGCCGAATCCTATGCTAATGCAAGGTTCGGGTACCCTGCTCGGCTCTTCTGAAGACAGAGAAGACTTACACCGTCAAAGCGCATCCGGAGTTCTCATGCACTGCGTCACACCTGAGGAGGGCAAGCAGATCCTGCGTTATACCCACTCAGGCTTATGTGGCAACCAGTTTGCATCCAGAACGTAAGTCGGAAAGGCTTGCGAGTAAGGATTTCTCTGGCTGATTGCGGTTATCGACACCAAAAACTCATCCTGACATGCGAAGGATGATACTTCTATAGAGCTATGCTGGATAGGTCGGCTTAGGCTGGCTTATTTGGTAGCAGCCACCAAGACATGAGTTCCTACAGTAGCATGCTCCATGTGGGCCGCCCGCAGGCTGAGTTGAAATTATAGCGCTGGTGCTACCCACAGGAACCGATGAGGTAAACAGATATGCTTCATGAGAGCCTTATTGCTAAACATATATGTTTGGGTATCTGTCTTATCCACCAGGTCTCGAGGATACATCCTTACAAGGATCACAAGCTGGTCTTCATTAAAATTGGAGATGCAGGTATCTCTCTCGAGTACACCTAACCACGTAATGGATTTATTTTTCATACAGTGGTACTCGGCCTACATGCGTGGCCACCAGTTGCCATGAGCAGCATTATTCCCGCTGACATGACGCGGATGAGTCTAACTTTCGAGTAGTACGCTACTCGGGAGAGACTATAAAATTCTCATTCCCGCTGACATGATGCGGAGGAGTCTAACTTTCGAGTAGCATACTACTCGGGAAAGACTATAAACGTTCTTCCAGCTGACGAGCTGAAGAGTCTAACTTCCGAATGGGACGCCACTCGGGAAAGGCTATAAATAATCATCCCGGCTGACATGATGCTGACGAGTCAAATTTTCGAGTAGTATACTACTCGGGAAAGACTATAAACACCCCCTTTCCAGCTGACATGACGCTGAAGAGTCCCATATACGAGTAGCATCCTACTTGGCAAGACTATAAACACACATTCCGACTGACATGAAGTCGAAGAGTCCTATATACGAGTAGTTCCCTACTCGGCAAGACTATAAATCATATTCCGGTTGACATGATACCGAAGAGTCTCATATGCCAGTAGTAATCTACTCGAGAAAGACTACAAGGTTAAAGATCTTTGACTTCATGTTTAATTGTTTTCACAATTAAGCACAAAGTCGGGGGCTACACCTAATAGGTGCGCCTATTCGGCGCACACTATTCCTACATCTACATGGAGCCCTTCATAGCCTCGCTGCCAGCTGACATGAAGCAGGACTCGGGAGAAGCAGCACTCAAACAAAGAGTACTCGGGAGCAACGCACTCGGGAAGACTTCACCGTGGAGGATGAGCACTCGGCATCAGCTGTGACTCAACTATGAAGGTCTCGGGGGCTACTGTGGGTGCCATGGGCCCCGGGTACCTCATGACAAGCATATGGGCCACTCGGATAGAGGATGGGCCTAGCCTTGTAATTAGAGATATAGCTTGATTCGGCAGACTTCGCCTTGTATAGAAAGGAATATACAGTCCTAGTCGGGTGCGTTATATCTCTAAGGGGAGATCTCCTAGTCGTAATCTAATGGGGACTCCTACCTTGTAACCCTGTCTCCCAGTATATAAGGGGAGGCAGGGCGCCCCATGAGGGCAGGTTGAGTTGGTTCACCAGAATCACCACCACAAATCCTCAAAGGAATAACACCACAACTGGACGTAGGGTATTACCTCACATCGAGGGCCTGAACCAGTATAAAATCTCCCTGTGTTCCTTTGCAATACACCGAGTTTCCATCCGCCGAGTAGCCCCATATATTTATTGCCGGTGTAAAACATCGACAATCGGCTTTCAGCCGATGCTCAAGCATTCCTTCGGCAATCGGCTAGCGGGATTCTTATTGGCCGATTGAATCCCTGAGCTAATATTCTCCTTGTCAATTGCGGGGTCAAATTGACTGGCACGCCTACGAACCTCAAATATTTTAGGACCTGCACTGGAGCTAAGCAGATCTCCCAGGCCTTCGTATGTTCAATCGCATCAAACCAGATCATCAACAAGCTTCTTGGCACACCCGGTGGTTTTTGGTGCGAACATATTTTTTGGCACGCCTGGTGGGACACGATCTTCATCGGCTGAATCAACACGTTTTTGACCCGGTGGGACCAGAACTTCGACATGGCTGGAAAAGAGGTCAACAAAGATGATACAATCCCAGTTACAATGGAAGATTTGACCGAAGAACAAAGACAACAAGTGGAGCAGAACATTGCAGAATTTCAAAAGCTTTGTCTAAAATCCTTCGGTATGACAGATCAAGGGCCGATTCAAAAGTCGCAATTTCCAAAGCCTGTTCTGATTGATGAATCGAGCCATACATCACCTGCAAGTTCACAGAAGCAATTTCAAGACATGGTTAATGAAGCAGTTCATCATGCATTGATCGATCAATCTGGGATATTGGTGAACACATTACAGAACTTGATCAAGGAGGCAGTGGAGCCGACTCAGCTGGCTAGGGGGCAACAAGATGGAATTCCTCAAGGACATCATCAAACTGCGTACTATGGGGGGCATCAACAGAGTTATCCAGGAGCTGTCCCTGAGTACAAATATCAGAGAGAATATCAGAGGCAAAATCGGCTACCAACTCCACCTCTGCGTTATCACATCGAAGATCCAAGGGAAGAAGATTGGACAGCAAGAATCACAGAGGTGGTGAGAGAACAATTCGGTCTAAGACCGAAGGAAACATTTAGGTATCGGCCTCCATATCCAGATTGGTTTGATAGAGCTCCGTTGCCGCGCCGATACAGAGTACCAGACTTCTCCAAATTCTTAGGGCAAGATGATGTATCTACAGTGGAACATGTCAGCCGATTCTTGGCTCAATGTGGAGAGGCATCGGCTATGGAAGCTTTGAGAGTTAGACTCTTCCCGTTATCATTATCCGGGTCGGCCTTTACATGGTTTTCTTCATTGCCACCTAACTCAGTTCGAGGTTGGGCCGATTTGGAAAAGCAATTCCACAAGTATTTCTTTATGGGGATTCAGGAGATGAGTTTGATAGACTTGACATCGGTAATACAGAAGCCGGAGGAATCAGTCACAGAGTATATCCAGCGGTTTCGTGATGTTAGAAGCCGATGTTATAGTTTAAGTCTGGATGATGCACAGCTGGCCAAGTTAGCATTCCAAGGATTGGTGGCTCCGATCAAGGAGAGATTTTCATCAGAAGACTTCGAGAGCCTAGCACACCTAGTACAAAAGGTATCGGCTCATGAAAGCCGACTTCAAGAGGCCAGGAAGGAATATTGAGGCCCAAACAGAAGAAGAATTTCGAAGTTTGATAACAAACTCCGAAATTGGGGGGCATGTGTTAACGCCAAAATTTGGCACGGCTCATATCAGATTCGGTAAAGATAGAAGCTATATCAACCGGAGGAAATTAATCCAGAAGAAACCGGATTTGAGAAGGAATCGTGAGGACCACGTTATGGCAGTTATTTATCTTATCTATTAGATAGTTTTATCTTTTAGGAAACCTGATCTCTTGTCCGATCAGGTCTGTTAGTTTTCCTTTTCTAGTTAGGAAAGTCCTGTTCCGTGTCCTATAAGGACTCATGTAACTCGGGGTATAAATACGTACGCCCGGGCACCTTGTAAATTATCCACACAGATCAATCAAATTTGGCGCATCGCCAACCTTTCGACGGGTTCTTGCTTCTCGAGCGGGGCTGCATCGGTTAGGTCCGAACTCCTGCGAGAGGGTAAGTGTGGGTGCCATGGGCCCCGGGTACCTCATGACAAGCATATGGGCCACTCGGACAGAGAATGGGCCTAGCCTTGTAATTAGAGATATAGCTAGATTCGGCGGACTTCGCCTTGTATAGAAAGGAATATACAGTCCTAGTCGGGTGCGTTATGTCTCTAAGGGGAGATCTCCTAGTCGTAATCCGATGGGGACTCCTACCTTGTAACCCTGTCCCCCAGTATATAAGGGGAGGCAGGGCGCCCCATGAGGGTAGAAGAGCACTCATAAGCTCAAAGGTGCACACAAGTTCATCAGAACTACCACCGTATATCCTCAAAGGAATACATACAAACTGGACGTAGGGTATTACCTCACATTGAGGACCTGAACCAGTATAAAATCCCTCTGTGTTCCTTTGCAATCCACCGAGTTTACATCCGCCGACTAGCCCCATATATTTATTGCCGGTGTAAAACATCGACAGTTGGCGCGCCAGGTAGGGGTTTCGGCGCGATCTACATCTACAAGCTCGATGGATCCAGCAACCAGAGTCGACGGCGGCAAACTCTCCCCCGGAGATACAATTGCATTCAGAAGCCTCGACTTCGCCGCCGACCAGATCGGCAATCTCACCTTGGCCGACACGGACCCGATCCAACCGGCCGAGGAACCAGCCGACTCCGCGCCAGTCGGCCTACACGATGCCGCAGCAGTGTCTCACGACATATTGCGGTGATCTCCCATACGCCCAAGTCTAGGGACAACACTTTCTTTCGGTGTTCGACTCGGACTCGGTTTTGAGCCGGCCGAGATCAGGCCAAAAAAGGAAGAGATCGTCAATTTCCCGTTCGGACTCGGCGACGCCGCGGATATCTACAATCTACATCTGACGCGGCAAACCCGATCCTCTGGAGTTCGACTCGGATACGGCCCCGAGCCGCTCGAGATCGGATCTAGGGAGGTCGGAGTTGTAATCACCCCCATCAGCTATTCCGACTACGACTCTCAGTCGGACTACGACTCCCAGTCGGATTCCAACTCTAAGTCGGACAGCAGTTCGGCAAGCTTCTTCCCGCCACGAGAAATCTTCATGGCATCCAATGGCTCTACTCCTACTCAGGAATCACGCCGACTACACGAACAGCAAGAGGAGGAAGCCTGCCGACTGCAAGAACAACAAGAGGAAGAAGCGAGACGCCGACATGACGCCCTACGCAGGGCTGGGCGGACTGCTCAGCAACAAATCCTCCAAACCCGAGTCAGCGACCACGACGTCTTCATTACTCCTCAACAGAACATCGTGGCCGCTGCGACTCTACTGGATACACTCCAGTTTGGGCCTGATCACCAGGCCACCCCGACGATCGCAAGGATAAAAGCCCTGCTTACCGCTGCTGCATGTCAGCAGCACCAACAGTCGGGTGATACCCTCATACCGACCAACCGGTCGACATTCCCAACGACAGTCTCATCTACCTCAAAGCGACGCCGAGCGGCTGGCTCCAGTCAGCTGCATACGGAGGCACGTCAGGCGTCACTCGGCAGCCCCAACGACAACCGGCGACGTCAAAACAACCGTCAGGATGATCAGGACCTTCGAGGCCGACAACGACGTGATCTTCAACAGGACATCAACGCTCGACACCACGAATGAGAAGATGATGAGCAACGCCAACCGAAAGACGAGAACGAGCGTTTCGGCCTCCACCACGAGCGGTTTCGCCGCCGTAGTCGGGGTCAGAGTCCTCACGAAAATGAAGGAGTACCGGCCTTCACCCAGGAGCTACAACAGGCCGACTGGCCATCGGGTTTCAAGCCTACAGGAGTCGAAAAATACGATGGCAAGACCAATCCCGAGTCTTGGCTCACAGTCTATACTACGGCAATCCGAGCAGCTGGAGGAAATCACAAAGTCATGGCTAACTACCTCCCAGTCGCTTTAGCCGACTCAGTGAGGACATGGCTAACAGGACTTCCCAAGCAATCAATCGGCTCATGGGCAGAACTCCGAGAACGCTTCATCGCCAACTTCCAGGGAACTTACGAGAGATCATCTTCTGAGTACGACTTATATCAGTTGCATCAAAGGAAGAACGAGTCTCTTCGTGACTTCATTAAGAGGTTTTCTGAGAAGAAGAACTCAATCCCTAACGTCAAGGATGAGGTCGTCATCACCGCCTTTCGAAAAGGAGTCAAAGACACCTCGTTCATTGACAAATTCACACGGAAGCCTCCCAACTCTGTCAAGGCTCTATTCAACATGGCGAACAAATACGCCGACTCAGCCCATGCTGTTGCTGAGGCCCTTGAAGATAAAAAGGCATCCTGACAGAAGAAGCGGGAGGGCACCAACGACGCGGTCCCGACTAAAGCCAGGAATCGCAAACGCAAGTCAGACGGCTTCATTGTGGCAGTCGGTCACAATCGTCATCGACTTTCAACAACTGAAGATTATCAGAACAACAAGTGACATGCTCGGGGCTCACAAGCTCAAATGCAAGGATGGCATCCCCCACTCCGAAATACCGAATAGCTAAGTCGCTTCCTGATAAATATTTTCTTCACTCGGCCTTGCCAATGCCGCTTACACCTAATAGGTGCACAAGCTGCACTCTTCTCTGTTTTTGCTCTTAAATGATTGCAAAAGTACTTGAGTAGCATAAACCCTGATCTGCGAAACTTTGCTCCATGAAAGACGAACTCAAGTCACCCAAAACGCGTGTCTGGGAAAGAGCCATGAGCCAACTCCCGACGCTAGGGGGCTATGACTAGTCGGGCAGAGCGTTTAAACGTAAGGGGTCAACTACTTGGGGAAATTAATATCAAAAAGAGGAAAAACTCGTATTTACATGTATTGTAAAATACATTTTATTCGGGTGATTATTTCCATCGTCAGATGCTACTCATCCGATATCTTTATATTGCAGGCCCAGCTCCGGATATGCGTGACAGGAACTCAGGGCTACGAGCCTATCTCCTACGCTCGGGGGCTGGACAAGTCTGCCAAAATACACTCGGGATGCTCCATGAGGGCTACTTACCGAGTACTTGCGCCAGTCGGGACGTCATCTTCCTCGGCTACGCTCCATGTGAGCTGACAACCGACTTCTGGCACTAGTCGGGGGTCGTATATCACTCGGCTGGGTGAAGTACGCCCCATGAGGGTCACTAGCCGAATCCTATGCTAATGCAAGGTTCGGGTACCTCGCTTGGCCATAACTCTATTGGGTAGGGTATGCCCCATGAGGGTCGCTAGCCGAATCCTATGCTAATGCAAGGTTCGGGTACCCTGCTCAGCTCTCCTGAAGTCAGAGAAGACTTACATCGTCAAAGCGCATCCGGAGTTCTCATGCACTGCGTCACACCTGAGGAGGGCAAGCAGATCCTGCAACACACCTGCTCGGGCACCTGTGGCAACCAGGCTGCATCCAGAACATAAGTCGGAAAGGCTTGCGAATAAGGATTTCTCTGGCTAATTGCGGTTACCGACACCAAAAAACTCATCCTGACATGCGATGGATGATACTTCTATAGAGCTATGCTAGATAGGTCGGCTCAGGCCGGCTTATTTGGTAGCAGCCACCAAGATATGAGTTCCTACAGTAGCATGCTCCATGTGGGCCGCCCGCAGGCTGAGTTGAAATTATAGCGCTGGTGCTACCCATAGGAACCGATGAGGTAAACAGATATGCTTCATGAAAGCCTTATTGCTAAACATATATGTTTGGGTATCTGTTTTATCCACCAGGTCTCGAGGATATATCCTTACAAGGATCACAAGCTAGTCTTCATTAAAATTGGGGATGCAGGTATCTTTCTCGGTTACACCTTACCACACCGTGGATTTATTTTCATAAAGTGGTACTCGGCCTACATGCGTGGCCACCAGTTGCCATGAGTAACATTATTCCAGCCGACATGACGCTGAAGAGTCTAACTTTCGAGTAGTGCACTACTCGGGAGAGACTATAAATTTCTCATTCCCGCTGACATGATGCGGAGGAGTCTAACTTCCGGGTGGGACGCCACTCGGGAAAGACTATAAACCTCTTTTTCGGCTGACATGAAGCTGAAGAGTCCCATATACGAGTAACATCTTACTCGGCAAGACTATAAACGCATATTCCGACTGACATGAAGTTGAAGAGTCCTATATACGAGTAGTATCCTACTCGGCAAGACTATAAATCATATTCCGGTTGACATGATACCGAAGAATCTCATATACCAGTAGTATACTACTCGGGAAAGACTACCGGGTTAAAGATCTTTGACTTTATGATTAATTGTCTTCACAATTAAGCACAAAGTCGGGGGCTACACCTAATAGGTGCGCCTATTCGGCGCACACTATTCATACATCTACACGAAGCCCTTCATAGCCTCGTTGCCAGCTGACATGAAGCAGGACTCGGGAAGAAGACACACTCGAACAAAGAGTACTCGGGAGCAACGCACTCGGGCGATAAATCGTTCCTGCTAGGTTGATGGTATTTGCGCAAGTGTCTTATCGGAATGTATAGCCGATAAGTTATCTTATTACATCACACTTGCATTAGGTCTATCGGCTCGTTGAGGTTCCTTTATTATTATTAATCTGTGTTGCATCAGTTAGGTCTGAACTACTAGATTGATAATAATAGATTTATCCTTGACGAGCCGATCGGTGTATATGCGACGTTCTATCGGAGTGCTTAGCCGATAGGTTATCTTTTTATAAAGCCGATTGTACTATCTTTAATATTTTGGTCATCTATATTATCATCGGTTTTCTAACCGATGCACATGTGTTTCCTTGGCAGTCGGCTAGCTTACTATTCTGCCTATCTATTTTATCATCGGCTTCTAGCCGATGCACATGTTATACTGAGCTTATCTATTTGCTTATAGCGTTATCGGTTTCCTAGCCAATACACAGGTGCCATCGGCCATCGGCTACAAGGAGCCTACATCAGTCCGTATCGGCCGATAGCCGATGTGCAATTGCTGCTGACCCGGGCACGAGCACAAGCGAAGA
The DNA here is from genome assembly GCA_003991445.1 of Oryza meyeriana var. granulata. Lineage (NCBI taxonomy): Eukaryota > Viridiplantae > Streptophyta > Magnoliopsida > Poales > Poaceae > Oryza > Oryza meyeriana. The sequence continues at coordinate 39,514 of RYFJ01001040.1, read as the reverse complement.
CCCGGGAGCAAGGACCCGGGCACGGGCACGAGACCCGGGCGCGGACAGCTGGGGCCCGGACAAAGTTTTATCATCGGCTTTCAGCCGATGCTCAAGCATTCCTTCGGCAATCGGCTAGCGGGATTCTTATTGGCCGATTGAATCCCTGAGCCAATATTCTCCTTGTCAATTACGGGGTCAAATTGACTGGCACGCCTACGAACCTCAAATATTTTAGGACCTGCACTGGAGCTAAGCAGATCTCCCAGGCCTTCGTATGTTCAATCGCATCAAACCAGATCATCAACAAGCTTCTTGGCACACCCGGTGGTTTTTGGTGCGAACAGGCGGGGATCCATCAGATCAAGGAACCCTTTCACGGACCCAATGAGGGCCTCCCGTGATTCCCTGATAATCCGTATCTCCTCTGTATAAGCCCGATATTGGGCCTGGACATTGGCTCTGAAATCTGCCCGGGTTCACCGACAAGTAAACTTGTTAGGCACGGCTGCAGATGGAATGATTAAAGGATTGGTTAAGATCACTGTCGAGACGTAGACTTACTCACGTAATCGGCCTCCCACTCGGCCACGGTCTTCTCCAGTCTGGCTTTTTCCTCGCCGAGCTTGATGGTGGCCTCTTTTAACTCGGCCGTTTCCCGTTCGAGCTCGGTGTTGGCCTTTGTCAGGTCGGCCTTGTCCTTCTCAAGCTTGGCCTTGGCTTCCTCAGCCTCCTTCAGCTGGGCTTCCCTCTCTGTTTGGGTCTTTAACTTGGCTTCGAGGGCTGCACGACAGGTTAGTCAAGAACTGAACCTTGCAGCCATGACACAGCTGGGCAGTCGGGAACAACGCAGCTGGAGAAATACATCAAGGGTTCAGTCGGGAAGAAGCATTCGGGAGATTTACCTCTAATCTTCCCGGCTTGGGCCCAAGTTTCATCCCTGAGTTGGGTGGCGGCATCCTTCAGCCAGGCTTCCCTCCCCGCGTGGCGCTCCACCATCTCGGCCTTCAACGCCCGGAGTTGCTCTAATTCCACAAGATGGGAGGCCATTTCTATCAGGATCCCGGTCATCTCCTCATTACGATCAACAAGCTTCTGCTCAGGGAGAGAACAAGTCAAGAGCGGAGTCAGATGTCAGAACAGGAAGACCACCAGGACTCCACTGCAAGAATCATACCCGAACCCCCTCGGACCTAGCAATGGCGGCGCGAAGCAAGCTCTCGCGTTCCCTTCTCACCGTGGCCTCATTGAGCTTGAACCTCCTCGAGGTTCCATCAGGCGCCGTCCAGGTGAACGTCCGGGGAAATGATGGCAACGGGGAGCCCGATCTTCTGTTAGGTAAGGATAACTCTCGATTTGGTGGACAATTGACACTCACGATCTAGCTTCTGATCACCAAGACCTGAACCCTGCAATCGCTGCACCACGTCTCCTCTCGTTGTCAACCGTGCATTGCCTAGTTGACCTCACCATGAAGGCTAATACCTGCATGCGAATCGAAGAACACAAGCAAGAACAAGAAAGATTGCAACTCAACTTGCAGATGAATGATTATACTCTCGAAGTTGGGGTTCTACAAACCGATCTAGACGGCGAAACTGTTCAAAGACAGAAAAATCTAAGCAAAACCCGACTTAAACAGCGGTGGCTACAGAATATATACTAGTTAGGACGTCCTAGGGTGAGGGTTTGCCCTGTGAGGGGCGCACTCCTCATGGGTTTAGCCCACGACACAATTACAAGGCCCAAGGCCCAAAATAGACTCGGACTGGAAGAGCTATGTGTTTTGTTTCGACAATTCTGGACAGCTCAGGAGGAATTTTGATGTGAAACTAAAACCATCTGAAAGTAGACTTCATAAGCTTTCCAACAAGTACTTGTAGGCCCTGTAACTCCTTTTGGATCAAAAGTTATGGCCGTTTGAAATTGATGCTGTCTCCTAGCTTGAAACTGAAACGGTCTCGGGAATAGGAGTTTACTTGCACTTGTTGTCTCCACTTCAATATGTGGTTTCTTGAGCTATTCTCCATGGTCTTCTCCCAGGTTCCTAAGAACAATAAAATCATCACAAGAATTAAATGGCATGCCATTCGTAGAAATATTCTCATGTAAGCTTAGGAACGCATTCACCTAGCGATTAAGTTGACGAGCACGTGCACGAGTAATTGGTCCTTGGATCGGTTGCACATCTTGCTCATTATGAAGAGGTTGTAAGTGTGTATCTAAAGACATGATGTCCTCATCATCCTCCCCCTCTTGATTTGGAGTCGTCCTCGATTCAAGGTCATCTTTGTCACCCAAGTAAGGCTTCAAATCAGCAACATTGAAAACATCACTCACACCATAATCTGCAGGCAAATCAATCTTGATGAGGACATCACTCCTTCGGATACACCCGCTGATCCTCCAACCGTTATGCAAGGTCCAATGACCTGAGCTCGAATGTGACAATTAAATCTAGAGGTGAGCTCGTTCTTAAGCGATCATTTTCATAGTTTTGAGAATAGATTGCTACCTAATGATGTTATCTTGCTTAGGAACATTGGAGAGGATCATGAAGTACTTGGAGAGAGGTGTGGAGGTGGAGAAGAACAGCAAGGACACCCAAGACAAGCCGGAGGCCTAGTTCAACTCGAGTTCGAGTCTGCCTCGGCCTTCAGGACCAGCCTGCAGTAAAACGGATGCCCAGGATGCATACGGACTCCATTTTTGATGATCCACATATGCATGGAAAGATAATTTTATAAGCTAACCAATGGATTTGGTTTTACATTCAAATTCCACCGGAGTCAATGGGAATCATCAAAACAATTCAGCGTCCAGAATCTGCCAGGGTGCTGCGTCACCGTCTTTTGGTCCGTTGGGCCGTGTATCGTCTTATGTCGGTCGGAGCCCCGTTAGAGGCGCGTCCAGGTGGTGTGACGACCCTTAGACATATATTCAGTAGCCACCGCCCACATTAGGGTTTGGGTTTTGCTTTAGATCAATCTATCTTCGAATAGTTGCCGTCATTGTTTTGTGAAACCCAACTTCGAGTCTTAATCATTCAATCTGCAATTGTCACTTTAATTGAGTTGCGTACTTTTGGGTTTTCCTTGCTTGTGTTCTTTTGTTTCGCAGGCAAGGATTAGCTTCTTGGACGGATTTGTGACACGGTTGATAAAGAGGAGGTCGTGGTGCTAAGGTTGCAGGGATCGGGTCTGTTGATCTGAGCGATCGGTGTGTCGCGTCCACCAAAACGATAGTTATTTCTACCTGACGGAAGTCGGGACCCCGTTCCATCAAGTGGTTCCGAGCTTCAGGTATACCGTCAGTTCGCATCTTACCATAGTTAATTGAGTGTTCGCCTTCGTCCATAGTCCACTGCATACTTTTTTTCCTGTCCTACACCATCCGCGCGCCATAGCCTTTGTATTTTTCAGTCTCAGGAGTCGTCGTGTGTTGAGTTTGTGTCCTAAGTGAGGTCTTGTTAGCTGGTTAGATGTGTTCGAGTCCAGTTCGGTGTTTTCCCCCACCGTTCTATCAAACCTAGCCCACAATCGCCAACGTTTCCGCACTTTTTGTCGTTTTGTCTCTAATTCGGAGTCGTTCGAACAGGCGTAACTTCGCATATGAATCCATTTTTAAGGCAAACCATATATGTTTCGGAATTAGAAAAAATTTTGCATCGTCTGTCCAGACCTTTGGCGGGTTAGCCGAATTTATTTTTTCCGTAAAAACAGCCCGGAAGATCGTCTTTCTGAGCCCGCAAGCTTTTTTCCCATTTTGGGATTCTTCTGAAAACTCATAGGTCACGTCTTTCACTTGTTTGAGCTCAATTTTTGTGGTTACTTCTTGTGTGCTCCTAAGGCAAAGAAATATCAAAAAAATAAAAGAAAAGTCAATTGTTTTCCCAAAAAAACAAGAAGACAGCCCAAAAAAGAAAAAAGAGGGGCAAAAGAGGAACAATATTTGAGAGGGAATAGAGAAACCAAGTTGAGCTGTGTTAGCGGTGCTATCTTGTGCTTGATTCTCATACTCTTGCTAGCTCATCATCCTTGTTTTTCCACCACCTTGTTTGTCACACACCTGTATTGGAACACCTTTAGGCCAGCAACGAGAACAGGTATTTGGGATTATAATTCAGCATTGCTATCTGTTACTTTTGACTTGCTTTTGTGGCACATATAATTTTTTTTCTCCTTGTGTGCTTCAAGCTCCACATATTCTTCAGATCAAACAGAAAAAGATCTTGCATCTTGGTGACGATCGGCTCCTCACAGGTATCACGGAACCAGCCGCCGTGGTTGTACATCTCACTACTTGTGCGTTGGTAACTTCGCCTCGTAAGAATCGGTAAGACGTTTGAGTGAGCGGTGTGATTCCCCGACCATAATAGTTGATAGGGGGATTTTTTATTTGATAACTAACCATGCCAAAAGCGACGACCTGCTTTGAAAAGTGAATCTTGCAGGACCTGAGGAGCAGATGCTAGAGAGGTGGCCAAGCTATGGATGTAGTCAGAAGGTCATGAAGACGGTCGGCCATTCGCTTGAGAGCGTAGACGGCGAGTGTCCACTACTGGCCGTGAAAGGTTTCAACAGCGTTTGAGGCCATAACCTCCAAAGACCAACGAATGACAAACAAGGACGAGGACGACGACGTGATCCTCGACGAGGTGTTGTCTACGGTGACGATGGTCTAGTTGATGCGGGGCGAACGCGAGAAAAGTCTGCGTCGAAGACTTCACCGCAATCGTCGTACAGGTATGGGAGGTAATGGAAATCAGCGTAATCGTGGTAATGTTATATGATATCCTTATGCTAAAATAAGAATTTACCATAACCACCTTTTTATGGAAAATATGAATGCTGAGGGATATCTTGATCTGGGAGATGACAGTAGAACCCCAAAAATTTGCTTCCCTATCACTGTACTGATCAACATAAGGTTAGACAAGCTACTAGTGAATTTAAAGATTTTGCTATAATGTGGTGGCAAGAACTAGCTACTTTGCATCTACAACCTGAGTCATGGGATAGGCTAAAAGAAGCAATGCGTGATCGCTTTATTCCTCCTTCTTATAAACGTGATTTGTGTAAGAAATTGCAGCGCTTAGATCAGAGAAATATGTCTGTCCAGGAATATTATGCAGAGCTGCAAAAGGGCATGATACGTTGTGGGGTAGTAGAGGATCCGGAGGATAAAGTGTGTCGTTTTTATGGTGGACTGAGGCGTGAAATTCAGGATATTGTTGATTATAAAGAATTTACTACTACCAACCGTTTGTTCCAGCTTGCTATGCTTGCAGAAAAAGAATTGCAGGGACGACAACAACAAAGGAGGCCGGAAGCGGCAACTTTCAGCAGTTCCTTCATGCCCAAGACGACGACGATGATGAACAGCACCACCACGAAACCGCTCCCTTCGTCGAGTGCTCGTCTCCACCACACAGCGAGCACACGTTTCGTTCAGCTCCTTCACCTTTGGCCGCACGTACCGTGGAATCTGGTAAGACTCGTTTGCAGGAGCCAGCCAAGAGTGCATCATCTGTGGCTTCCACACCGGGCGCGCTTTGCTTCCATTCAGTACCACGCTGCCATGGACTGGTCACGTGCAGAAGGATTGTCCTAGCAAACGGGCATACATTGCTACAGAAGATGGAGGCTACATTAGCACGTCTGATGTAGAGGAAGATATTGTTCATGAAGCTGCCTCGGACGATGATCATGGTGGAGATGGCCTTTCTTTGAGCATAGACGACGCAGGAAACCATCGAGCCATCATTGTACAGCGAGTTCTTAGTACACAGATGGAGTAAGCAGAAAAGCTACAACGCCACAACTTGTTTCAGATTTTATTCGTCATTAAAAATCAGCGTGCACGAGTCATCATTTACGGAGGAAGCTGCAACAACTTGGTGAGTTTTGATTTGGTCAAAAAACTTGAATTGACCACGCAGCCACATCCACATCCGTACCATATTCAGTGGCTCAACGACTCGGGTAAGGCAAAGGTAACACAAGCAGCCTAGGTGCATTTTTCCCTTAGTACATACTCTGATTTTGTAGATTGTGATGTGGTACCGATGCAAGCTTGCTCTCTCTTATTGGGTCGTCCATGGGAATTTGATAATGATGTTACACACCATGTTAGAAGTAATAAATACACACTTATGCATAAGGGACAAAAAATTACTTTGCTACCTATGACCCCTGCACAAATTGTACAAGCTGATAGAGAGAGTTGCTAGTTGTGGGTGCCATGGGCCCTGGGTACCTCATGACAAGCATATGGGCCACTCGGATAGAGGATGGGCCTAGCCTTGTAATTAGAGATATAGCTAGATTCGGCAGACTTCGCCTTGTATAGAAAGGCATATACAGTCCTAGTCGGGTGCGTTATATCTCTAAGGGGAGATCTCCTAGTCGTAATCCGATGGGGACTCCTACCTTGTAACCCTGTCCCCCAGTATATAAGGGGAGGCAGGGCGCCCCATGAGGGCAGGTTGAGTTGGTTCACCAGAATACCACCGCAAAAATCCCAAAGGAATAACACCGACACAACTGGACGTAGGGTATTACCTCACATCGAGGGGCCTGAACCAGTATAAAATCTCCCTGTGTTCCTTTGCAAATCCACCGAGTTTCCATCCGCCGAGTAGCCCCATATATTTATTGCCGGTGTGAAACATCGACAGTTGGCGCGCCAGGTAGGGGCTTCGGCGCGATCTACATCTACAAGCTCGATGAACTCCTCAGATACGCCCAGATGAATCCTGGACCTCCTCGCCTGAGCGCTGTCCTGGCTCCGTCTCGTACTCTTTCCGTCTCCAGTCGACGGCAGCCTGTCTCCGCCGTCTTATCTCGGCTTCCTTGCTCAAACTCTCCCCCGGAGATACAATTGCATTCAGAAGCCTCGACTTCGCCGCCGACCAGATCGGCAATCTCACCTTGGCCGACACGGACCCGATCAGAACTGGCCAGGAACTAGGCGACTCCGCGCCAGTCGGCCTAACACGATGCTGCAGCAATCTCTCACGACATGCTGCGGCGATCTCCATACGCCCAAGTCCAGGGACAACTCTTTCTTTCGGTGTTCGACTCGGACTCGGTTTTTGAGCCGGCCGAGATCGGGCCGAGAAGGGAAGAGATCGTTCAATTTCCCCGTTCGGACTCGGAGACGCCGCCGGATATCTACAGTCTACATCCGACGCGGCAAACCCGATCCCCTGGAGTTCGACTCGGATACGGCCCGAGCCGCTCGAGATCGGATCTAGGGAGGTGAGTTATACTCATCCCATCAACCATCCCGACTTCGACTCGAAGTGGACTCAAACTTCCAGTCGATAGAGAAAGGACTACGACTCTCAGTCGGGTAGCAGCTCGGCACCTTCTCTCCGGCACGAGAAATCTTCATGACATCCAAAGGCTCTATAAATAACTCTAAGCTACTCAGGGAATCACGCCGACTACGCGAACAGCAAGAGGAGGAGGCCTGCCGACTGCGAGAACAACAGGAGGAAGAAGCAAGACGCCTGCACGCCCGCAACACGGCCTACGCAGGGGCTGGGCGAACCGCTCAGCAACAAACCCTCCAACAAAAGTCGGCGAGCCACAACGTCTTTCGTCACACCACAGCAGAACATCGTGGCCGCCGTAACCCTACTGGACACGATCCAGGTTGGGCCTGATCACCAGGCCACCCCTGACGATTCGCAAGGATAAAAGCCATGCTTACTGCTGCCGCGATGTCAGCAGCACCAACAGTCCGGGCAACACACTCGTACTGACCAGTCGGTCAAGCTTCCCCAGGGCAGGTCTCATCCACCTCAAAGCGAGTCGAGCGGCCGGCTCTAGTCGGCAGCACGCGGAGTCAAGCCAGACGTCACTTCGGCAACCACAACAACCGGCAACGTCGAAGCGACCGTCGGGACAACAGGACCTCCGAGACCAACTGCGGCGCGACCTTCAGCAAAGACGTTAATACTCGGCGCCGCAAATGAGAAGAAGACGAGCAACGCCAACATGGAAAGACGACGAGAACGAGCATTTCGGCCTCCATACGAGCGGTTTCGCCGCCGTAGTCGGGGTTTGGAGTCCTCATGAAGACGAAGGCATCGGCCTTCACCCAGGAGCTACAACAGGTCGACTGCCGTCGAGTTTCAGCCTACAGGCATCAACAAATAACGATGGCAAGACCAATCCCGAGTCCTGGCTCACGGTCTACACTCTGGCGATCCGACGCAGCTGGAGGAAATCACAAAAGTCATGGCTAACTACCTTCCCAGTTGCTCTAGCCGACTCAGCCGAGGACATGGCTAACAGGACTCCAAAGCGATCAATTGGCTCTTGGGGAGAACTCCGGGAACGGTTCATCACCAACTTCCAGGGACATTACGAGAGGCTGTCTTCCGAGTAGAGTACGACCTATATAGTTGCGCCAAAGGAAGAACGAGTCTCCTTCGTGACTTTCATCAAGAGGTTTTCTCAAAAGAAGGGAGGAGGAACTCAATCCCGAAGATCAAGGACGAGGTCATCATCGCCGCCTTTCCGAAAAGGAGTCAGAGACACCTCGTTCATCGACAAATTCACGCGGAAGCCTCCCAACTCTGTCAAGGCCCTATTCGACATGGCAAGCGTACGCCGACTCGGCCCACGCTGTTGCCGAGGCCCTCGATGACAACAAGTCACCTGACAGAAGAAGCGGGACGACAACCGAGAACGCGGTCCGCCGGCTAAAGCTGGGAATCGCAAACGCAAGTCAGACGGCTCCATTGTGGCAGTCGTCACGACCGCCTTCGACCTTCAACAACTGAGGATTATCAGAACAACAAGTGACATGCTCGGGGCTCACAAGCTCAAACACGAGGATGGCATCCCCCTCCGCAAATATCCGAACAGCTAAGTCGCTTTCTGATAAACATCTCCTCACTCGGCCTTGCTAGTGCCACGCGCTTACACCTAATAGGTGTATAAGCTGGCGCATTTACTGCTTTTTCCGTGTTTTGCTCTTAAATGATTACAAAAGTACTCGAGTAGCATAAATCTCGATCCGTGAAACTCTTGCTCCATGTAAGACGAACTCAAGTCACCCAAAGAACGCGTGCCTGGGGAAAGAGCCATGAGCCAACGTTCCGAGCTAGGGGGCTATGACTAGTCGGCAGAGTGCTTAAACGTAAGGGGTCAACTACTCGATGGAAATTTAATATCAAAAAGAGGAAGAACATGACGTATTTACATACATTGTAAAATACATTTTATTCGGGTGATTATTTTCATCATCAGATGCTACTCATCCGATATTTTTATATTGCAGGCCCAGCTCCGGATATGGCGTGACAGGAACTCAGGGTTCGAGCTATCTCCTACGCTCGGGGCTGGACAAGTCTGCCGAAATACACTCGGGATGCTCCATGAGGGCTTACTTACCGAGTACTTGCGGCAGTCGGGAGACGTCATCTTCCCCGACTACGCTCCATGGGAGCTAAACAATCGGCCCCGGCGCCAGTCGGGGCTGTGTACCACTCGGCTAAGTAGGGTACGCCCCATGAGGGTGCGCCAGTCCGAATCTTACGCTAATGTAGGTTCGGGCTTACCTTATTTTGGCCGCAACTCTGTCAGGTTGGGTACGCCCATGAGGGTCGCCAGCCGAATCCTATGCTAATGCAAGATTCGGGTGCCTAGCTTGGCTATAGACTCTGTTGGATAGGGTACGCCCATGAGGGTCACAGGCCGAACCCTCTGCTAATGCAAGGTTCGGGTACCGTTGTTCGGCTTTTCCCAAGTCAGAGAAAGACTTACATCGTCATGGCCGCATCCGGAGTTCTCATGCACTGCGTCACACCTGAGGAGGGCAAGCAGATCCTGCAACATACCTACTCGGGTTTTACATGTGGCAACCAGTTTGCATCCAGAACGTAAGTCGAAAAGGCTTGCGAATAAGGACTTCTCTGGCCGATTGGCGGTTACCAAACCAAAAAACTCATCCTGACATGCGATGGATGATATCTTCTCTAGAGCTATGCTGGAATAGGTCGGCTCAGACCGGCTTATTTGGTAGCAGCCACCAAGATATGAGTTCCTACAGTAGCATGCTCCATGTGGGCCGCCCGCAGGGCTGAGTTGAATTATAGCGCTGGGTGCTACCAACAGGAACCGATGAGGTAAACAGATATGCTTCATGAGAGCCTTATTTTTGCTAAACATATATGTTTGGGTATCTGTTTTATCACCAGGTCTCGGAGGATATATCCTTACAAGGATCACAAAGCTGGTCTTCATTAAAATTGGGGATGCAGGTATCTTTCTCGGGTACACACTGACCACGCCGTGGATTTATTTTCATAGAGTGGTACTCGGCCTACATGCTTGGCCAGCCAAAAGTTGCCATGAGCGACATTATTCCAGCCGGACATGACGCTGCAGAGAGTCTAACTTTCGAGTAGTGCGCTACTCGGGAGAGACTATAAACCTTCTTTTCCCGCTGACATGACGCGGATGAGTCTAACTTCTGGGTGGACGCCACTCGGGGAAAAGACTAATAAACACCCCCTTCCAGCTGACATGACGCTGAATGAGTCCCATATACGAGTAGCATCGCTACTCGGCAAGACTATAAAGCACATTCCGACTGACTGAAGTCGAAGAGTCTATATACGAGTAGTTCCCTACTCGGCAAGACTATAAATCATATTCCGGTTGACATGATACCGAAGAGTCTCATGTACCAGTAGTAATCTACTCGGGAAGACTACAAGGTTAAAGATTTTGACTTCATGTTTAATTGTTTTCACAATTCAGCACAAAGTCGGGGCGAGGCTACCTCCTCATAGGTGCGCCTATTCGGCGCACACTTTTCCAACATCTACATCGAGACCTTCATAGCCCGCTGCCAGCTGACATGAAGCAGGACTCGGGAGAAGCAGCACTCAGACAAAGAGTACTCGGGAGCAATGCACTCGGGAAGACTTCACCGTGAGGAGTATGAGCACTCGGCATCCAGCTGTGACTCAACTATGAAGGTCTCGGGGGCTATCTGGTGGGTGAAATGGGCCCCGGTACCTCATGACAAGCATCATGGGCCACTCGGATAGAGGATGGGCTAGCCTTGTAATTAGAGATATAGCTAGATTCGGCAGACTTCGCCTTGTATAGAAAGGCATATACAGTCCTAGTCGGGGTGCGTTATATCTCTAAGGGGAGATCTCCTAGTCGTAATGGCGATGGGGACTCCTACCTTGTAACCCTGTCCTCCGCCAGTTATACATAAGGGAGGCAGGGCGCCATGAGGGCAGGTTGAGTTGTTCACCAGAATCATGCCCCACCCGGAAAATCCTCAAGGAATAACACCACCACTGGACGTAGGGTTATTACCTCACATCGGGGGAAGGCCTGAACCAGTATAGAAATTCCCTGTGTTGCTTTGCAATCCACCGAGTTTCCATCCGCGAGAGTAGCCCATATATTTATTGCCGGGTGTAAAAACATCGACATTGACTAGTGAAACCAAACAAGGTTGATGATAAACCTGAAAAACAGCAAGCAATTAAATTGAAAACTCCTGTTATGGTTGCCACTAAAACTGATCTTGAAGAGATTAATGATGTGTGCTAAAATGCTTTGATATGCAAAGATGCTTTTTTCCACTGTGATATAGCTAGCACTTTGCCACCTTCTGTCACTAACCCTTGTTTGCAGGATATATAGTGACGTGTTTCCCACTGAGCTCAACCTCCAGGTACTTCACCCATTCCGAGGGGATTGAGCACTAGATTGACTTGATTCCTGGAGCGAGTCTGCCAAATCGAGCTGCCTACAGAGCCAACCCCGAGAGGAGGACTAAGGAGATTCAACGCAAGTCCAAGACCTTTTGGGGGACCACGGGGGTATGTACGTGAGAGCCTTAGCCCTTGTGCTGTCCCAGTTATTTTGGTTTCCAAAAAAGATGGCAGTTGGTGGCATGTGTGTAGATTGTAGAGCCATTAACAATACATCACAATAGGTATCGTCATCCTACTCCTAGGGTAGACGACATGCTTGATGAGTTAAGTGGTTCTAATAATTTTCTCTAAGTAGACTTGAGAAACGTGTGGAATACACCAAATAAGAATGAATTAGGAGATGAATGAAAAACTATTTTAAAACAAGTTCGGTTATATGAGTGGTTAGTAATTGCCGTTTGGTTTAACTAATGCACCTAGCCACTTTCATGCGTTTAATGAATGAGGTTTTATGTCCTTTCATTGGAAAAATTGTGGTGGGGTTTATTTTGCTGATATATCTTGATATACAACAAGTTTTAATTGAACATCTTAATCATCTACGTGCTGTTTTTGATGCTTTGCATGCTGCACGTTTATTTTGGTAACCTCGAGAAGTGCACTTTTTGCACCGAACGAGTATCGTTTTTGGCTAGGTTGTGACTCGCAAGGAATTGAGGTAGATGAAGCCAAGGTGGCAGTTCTACACGAGCTAAGCCAACGCCCCACTCACCGTGACACCAAGTGCGGAGCTTTTCATGACTGCAGGGATTTTAACCAGCCGCTTTGTAAAAGGATTTTCAGCACCATTGCAGCCCCATTGAACAAGTTGACAAGCAAGGGCGTTGCGTTTCATTGGGGAGAAGAAAGAGGCGTCCTTTGCTCTCTTGAGGACAAACTTACTCACGCGTCATTGCTATAACTTCCTGATTTTGGTAAAGACTTTTGAGCTTGAATGTGATGCTAGTGGGCTTGGCATTGGTGGCGTCCTAATGCAAGAAAGTAAACCGTTGCTTTACTTTAGTGCAGAAATTAAATGGGCATATTCTCAATTATTCCACGTATGATAAAGAATTGTATGGCTTCTTGTTCGTTCATAGAAAATGTGGCAACATATTTATGGCCTAAGGAATTTTGTTGTTCACTCTGATCATGAAATCATTAAAACATTAATTAGAAGTCAAAACACTGCATCGTAGACATGCTAAGTGGGTTGAAATTATTGAATCTTTTCTTTTATGTCATCAAACACAAGACAAGGGAAGGATAACATTATTGCTGATGCTTTGTCTAGACGTCTATACTATGCTGTCCCAACTTGAATTGTCGTATATTTGGGTTGAAAATAATTAAAGAACAGTATGCTATGAATGATGAATTTAAAGATGTGATGGCGAATTGTACAGAGGGGCGTACCTGGAACAAATATGTGATACATGATGGGTTTTTGTTTAAAGCTAACCGCCTATGCATTCAGCTGGCTCTGTTCGTCTTTTATTGTTTGGCAGGAGGCACATGGAGGAGGATTGATGGTACATTTTTGGTGCAACCAAGACGGAGGAGGTGCTGGCACCACTTCTTTTTTGGCCAAGGATGAGACGAGCATGTAGAGCGTGTTCGTGGCTCGGTGCGCCACGTGTCAAAAAGCTAAGTCGCGGTTGAACCCACATGGTTTGGTATATGCCTTTCCTGTTCGCCTTTCTGGTTTGCTCCTTGGGGCTAATATATCTATGGACTTTGTTTTGGGATTGCCAAGGACTAAGAGGGGGAGGGATAGTATTTTTGTGGTGGTTGATCGTTTTTCTAAGATGGCACATTTTATTTCTTGTCATAAAAGCGATGATGTTGTTCATGTTGCTGACTTATTCTTTCAAGAAATCGTTCGCTTGCATGGTATGCCGTCTACTATTGTTTCAGATCGCGATGCAAAATTCTTGAGTCATTTTTTGCGCACTTTGTGGAATAAATTGGGGACAAAGTTGCTGTTTTCTACAACTTGTCATCCCCAAACCGATGGACAAACTGAGATAGAGAATCAGCACCTTGTCCACACATGTTGAGAGCAATCTTGAAGCGCAATTTGAAGGTGTGGGAAGAGTGTTTGCCGCATGTGGAGTTTGCATATAACAGGGCGGAACACTCCACCACCAAGGTAAGTCCGTTCCAGGTAGTGTATGGATTTAACCCCCGTGCTCCTATTGATCTTTTGCCTTTACCTACCACTGAGAGAACACATAATGATGCTAAAGAGCGCGCTGAGTTTATTCTTAAATTGCATGAAACCACTAAGGCAAATATTGAAAAGATGAATGCAAAGTATAGAATTGCTGGTAGTGAAGGTAGAAAGGAAGTTAAACTTGAACCGAGTGATTTGGTTTGGTTGCACTTGAGAAAAGATAGATTTCCAGAGTTGCGTAAGTCTAAATTAATGCCAAGAGCTGCTGGTCCTTTTAAGATAATTGAGAAAATAAATGACAATGCATATAAACTTGAGTTACCACCCGAGTTCAGGGTTAGTGCTATATTTAACATTGCAGACTTGAAGCCATACTTGGGAGAAGAAGATGAGCTTGAGTCAAGGATGACTCCACTTCAAGAGGGGGAGGATGATGAGGACATCACTCCTTCGGATACACCCGTTCATCCTCCAACCGTTATGCAAAGTCCAATGACCCGAGCTCGAATGCGACAATTAAATCTAGAGATGAGCTCGTTCTTAAGCGATCCTTTTCATAGTTTTGAGAATAGATTGCTACCTAATGATGTTATCTTACTTAGGAACTTTGGAGAGGATCATGAAGTACTTAGAGAGAGGTGTGGAGGTGGAGAAGAACAGCAAGGACACCCAAGACAAGCCAGAGGCCCAGTCCAACTCGAGTTCGAGTCTGCCTCGGCCTTCAAAACCAGCCTGCAGTAAAACGGATGCCCAGGATGCATACGGACTCCGTTTTTGACGATCCACATATGCATGGAAAGATAATTTCATAAGCTAACCAATGGCTTTGGTTTGACATCCAAATTCCACCGGAGTCAATGGAAATCGTCAAAACAAGTCAGCATCTAGAATCTGCCAGGGTGCTACGTCACCGTCTTTTGGTCCGTTGGGCCGTGTATCGTTTTAGAGCCCGTTAGAGGGCGCATCCAGGGGGTGTGACGACCCTTAAACTATATATTCAGTAGCCGCCGCCCACATTAGGGTTTGGGTTTTGCTTTAGATCAATCTATCTTTGAACAGTTGCCGTCATCGGTTGTGAAACCCCAACTTCGAGTGCTTAATCATTCATCTGCAATTGTCACTTTAATTGAGTTGCGTACTTTCGGGTTCTTGCTTGTGTTCTTCGTTTTGCACGCAGGGATTAGCCTTCTTGGCAAGGTCAACCGGATTTGTAACACGGTTCATAACCAGAGGAGTCGTGGTGCTAAGGTTATAGGAATCGGATCTTCTGATCTGAAGCCGGATCGGTGTGTCGCGTTCCACAAAAAAACGATAGTTATCTCTACCTGACGGAAGATTGGGAACCCCGTCCCCCATCAAATCTTGTATGCATTATCATTTATCTTCACAAGAACTTTAAAAGGACCAGCAGCTCGAGACATTAATTTTCACTTGCGCAAAGTAGGAAACCTATCCTTTCTTAAGTGTAACCAAACAAGATCACCGGGTTCAAAAATAAGCTCCTTTCTACCTTGACTACCAGCAAGTTTATACTTTACATTCATACGGTCAATATTTTTCTTAGTAGTCTCATGTAACTTATGCACAAATTCAGCCTGTGTCTTAGCATTAAAATTTATTTGTTCTGAAAATGGTAAAGGCAATAAATCAATTGGAGCACGAGGGTTAAAGCCATATACCACCTGGAATGGGCTCATCTTGGTGGTGGAGTGCAACGAACGGTTGTAGACGAACTCCACATGTGGAAGGCATTCTTCCCACATTTTCAGATTATTCTTCAAAACAGCCCGCAACATCATGGACAAAGTACGATTCACCACCTCCGTTTGTCCATCGATTTGGGGGTGGCAAGTTGTAGAAAATAGTAACTTCGTCCCCAATTTCCTCCACAACGTGATCCAAAAATAACTCAAGAACTTGGTATCTCGATCTGAAACAATTGTATTGGGCACACTATGTAGACGAACGACATCCCTGAAAAACAAATCAGCAACTATGGTAGCATCGTCGCTCTTATGACAAGAAATGAAATAGGCCATTTTGGAAAATCTATCAACAACAACAAAAACACTATCCCTCCCCCTCTTTGTCCTAGGCAATCCTAAAATAAAATCCATAGAAATGTCTTCCCAAGGAGCACTAGGAACGGTTAGAGTCATATAAAGACCATGTGGATTAAGACGAGACTTAGCTTTGTTACAAGTGTTGCATCGTGCAACGTATCGTTTAACGTCACGCCGCATTTTCGGCCAAAAGAAGTGAGTAGCCAGCACATTCTCCGTCTTCTTCACTCCAAAATGTCCCCCCAATCCACCTCCATGTGCTTCCTGCAAAAACAAAAGACGAACAGAGCTTGCAGGAACACATAATTTGTTAGCTCGATATAACAAACCGTCATTCAACACATATTTATTCCATGTTCTTCCCGCTCGACAGTGATCATAAGCTTCTTTAAAATCCAAATCAGTAGCATATAATTCTTTTATTGTCTCCAATTCAAAAATTTTATGATCAAGTTGAGATAACATAGTATAGCGCCTAGATAAAGCATCAGCAATCACATTGTCTTTGCTTTTCTTATGCTTAATGATATATGAAAACGACTCAATAAATTCTACCCATTTTGCATGTCGTTTATTCAATTTAGCTTGACTTCGAATATGTTTCAAAGACTCATGATCAGAATGTATGATAAATTCCTTTAGGCATAGATAATGTTGCCAAGTCTCTAATGTTCAAACCAAAGCATATAATTCTTTATCATAAGTTGAATAGTTCAAATTAGGTCCTGACAACTTCTCACTAAAGTATGCAACTGGCTTACCTTCCTAAATAAGCACACCTCCAATCCCAATCCCACTTGCATCACATTCAAGCTCAAAAACATTACCAAAGTCAGGGAGTTGGAGTAGTGGTGCATGAGTCAACTTCTCCTTAAGCAAATTGAAGGTGTCTTCATGTGCTTGTCCCCATCGAAAAGGAACGCCTTTCTTTGTGAGCTCATTCATGGGTGCGGCAATGGTGCTGAAATCTCTCACAAAGTGACGGTAGAATCCAGCTAACCCAAGAAAGCTCCGCACCTGTGTGACCGATGTAGGCGTTGGCCAACTCTTGATCGCTTCTATCTTGGTCTCATCAACGTCAATTCCTTGTGGAGTCACAACATAACCAAGAAAAGAAACTCGTTCTGTGCAAAAAGTGCACTTCGCGAGGTTACCGAACAAACGTGCATCTCTTAAAGCATTAAAAACAGCACGTAAATGTTCCTTATGTTCATCTAAAGACTTACTGTAAATAAGTATATCATCAAAGTAAACCACCATAAATCTACCAATGAAAGTGCGTAAAACTTCATTCATGAGTCGCATAAACGTACTAGGAGCATTAGTCAAACCAAAAGGCATCACTAACCACTCATACAAACCAAATTTAGTTTTAAACGCGGTCTTCCATTCATCACCCAATTTCATTCTAATTTGGTGGTATCCACTACGCAAGTCTACTTTAGAGAACACAACAAAGCCACTCAATTCATCAAGCATATCATCTAACCTAGGAATAGGATGATGATATCTAATAGTTATGTTGTTAATGGCTCTACAATCCACACACATGCGCCATGATCCATCTTTCTTAGGCACCAAAATAACAGGAACAGCACAAGGGCTAAGACTCTTATGTACATACCCTTTTTCAAGCAAGTCTTGCACTTGACGCTGAATCTCCTTAGTCTCTTTGGGATTGGTCCTGTACGGCGCACGGTTTGGTAACGCAGCTCCCGGGATCAAATCAATTTGATGCTCAATTCCTCTCATAGGTGGCAGCCCTGGGGGTATCTCACTTGGAAATACATCAGCAAACTCCTGCAAAAGGTTAGTAATAGCAGGTGGCAAAGAAGGAGGCAAGTCCTCAAGTGTAAAGAAAGTTTCCTTGCAAACCAAAGCATAGAAATAGATTCATTAACATTTAACTCATAAATCTCAGATTTAGTAGCTAACATAGAAACTCCTTTCAACTTAAGTGTGTATTTCATAGCAGGTGGCTCTTTTTTCTCCTTTTTAGGTGGACACACATCTTTAGCTACTTGCTGATTTTTAGACTTAGATTTATTTCAGCATGCGCTATATCATCCTTCAAAATTTCAGAAGGGGTCATTGGTAGCAACTCAATCTTTTTGCCATTATGTGAGAAAGTGTACGTGTTAGTTCTACCACGGTGCAGCACTTCTCTATCATATTCCCAAGTTCTACCCAAAAGCAAAGAACATGCTTGCATAGGTACGACATCAAAATTTGTACTATCATGGTAATTTCCAACAGAAAATTGCACTCTCACAACTCTACTCACCTTCAACATACCACAAGAGTTGAACCATTGGATGGAGTAAGGCCGTGGATGTGGTTGTGTAGTCAAACCTAGCTTGTCAACCAAATCTGAACTAGCAAGGTTGCTACAGCTTCCACTATCAATGACAACACGGCATGCTCTATTGTGAACCACGAACCTTGATTGGAACAAATTGTGGTGCTGATTTTGCTCTGCCTTTTCCATTTGAGCACTTAGCACCCGTTATGCTACAATGCTCAAGTACTTGCTTGAATCTTCTGCACCTATGTGCTCAACTTCCTCATCGCCCTTGTCTTCATCACCTGCATTGTTAGTGCCATGTACTAATTCATCATCCACATCACTAGCACTAGTGTACTCACCATCATCTGTAGCAATGAGGACTCTCCGGTTCGGGCAATCATGTTGCACATGCCCATCCCTTTGCACTTGAAGCACTGGATATCTCTTGTTCGCCCCGTGGAAGCAACCGATGATGCACTTTTTGCGGGTGCCTGCGAATGAACAGATTTACTCACCTTGGTAGCACGGGATGTTGGCACCGATGCCTCTGATTGCGCCCGATTGGTGGAGGGTGTAGCAGTCCGGCCAATGGTGGAGGTACTTTTTCCGGACCCAAAGGGAGGCCTCGAAGTAGACGTGCTTCCCCAATTGTTCCTTCTCAATGGCTGCCTTCCCTGCAATTCCTGTTTAGCTAATATAGCTAGATGGAACAATCGGTTAAGAGAATTGTATTCCTTATATTGAATAATGTCCTGAATGTCACGTCTCAACCCCCCATAAAATTGAGCCATCTTATCCTCCTCATCCTCCTCTACCTCACAACGCAACATTCCTATTTGTAGCTCCTAAAAGTAATCTTCTATAGATTTTTCTCCTTGGTCTAAGCATTGCAACTTATTTCTCAAATCACGTTTGAAGGAAGGAGGAATAAATCTACTCCGCAATGCTCGCTTCAACCTTGCCCATGTGTCAGGTTCTAAACCAGTTTTAACTAGTTCATTCCACCAGATAATAGCAAAGTCCTTGAACTCACTAGTCGCTTGCCTAACCCTATGAACTTCAGGAACTAAATGGGAATTAAATTTCTGCTCTACGGTATCTCCCAATCCAAATAAGCTTCAGGGTCATATTTTCCAGAAAATGAAGGCAAGGTAAATTTAATTTTAGCAAAGGGATCATCGTTACCTCGCCCTTGGTGGCGGTTACCTCCCATACCTCGCATACCTCGCCGGTTGAATCGCAGCTGTTGTCGTAGGCGCTCTTCACGAAGTGCATTACGTGCGTCGCTATTGTCGGCTTCCTCTTCTTCATTATCCCCGTCATCGTCAACAAGTGGTGGTGTTGGCTGACAGTTTGCTGCCAATTGCTCGACGCGGTTAGTGAGGGTGGTAATGCTCCCCACAATAGCCTAGAGGTCTTCCCGCATAGCATTCACGGCAGCTACATTCTCCTCAATCTTTTGATCCAACTTAACGATCTCCTCTTTTGAAGCACAATCAGTGAAATCATTCACCTCACCTGCCATGGTTAGTAGAAAATAGGAAACAAACAGCAGAAAAGTATTATCCCTATCAACTACTACTATGCAAGGATAGTGGACACTCGCAAATGGAAGCACCTTACCGAGCTCTTACAAGATTCTGAGACTAGCGAGCAAGGAATGGTACAACCGGTGGCTAGTTCGTGATACCTTGAGAGCGTGATCCAGCGATTGCAAGGGTCGAGACCGTGCTGACCAGAAGTATATATGTGGAGCTTGGGAGGCCAAAAAATGTTAGTGGCACACAATTCAATAACAGATAGTAATGTTGAAAAAATGTCCCAAGCACTTGTCCTAGTTGTTCGCCTAAACGCGTTCTAACCCAGATGTGCTAAACAAGGGAGACAAACAAAAGTGAAAGGACAGCAGCAAGGAAATAAGGATAAGGCAAAAACACAGCACAAAACAGCACACAGATGGCTCCTTTGTGTGTCCTATGTGCTCCTTTTCTCCTTTTTTTTCTTTTTTTTCTTTTTTTCTTCTTCCACACCTTTTTTTTATTTTTCTTTTATTTTTCAGATATTTTTTCTCAACTAGGAGCACAGGAACAACTACCTCAGGAGGTGGCCGCTCAAACCAACATAAGACGTGGCCTGTGGAAATACACGAGCGTGCTTTAAAATTCGTGCTAGAACTTCGAAGTGCAAAAACCCAATCTTCTGGCCTGAATTTTGCAAAAGTAATTTCGGTGAACCCGACGAAGTGGGGGGGGGGTAGCAGATGGGAAATTTTTCGTAGATATCCGTAGACTATTTATTTGCCTGATTCTGACTCCGTATGTGAAAGTTATGGCTATTTCAAGGAAGGTCCTCCGTATCAGTGTTTTGGTGGAGGCTGAAATAGAAACAGGTGGTGAAACCGGGGATGATATGGTGGTGGTGGCTACTGGAGAGGTGGATGGCGATGTAGGGTGATCAAGGATGTGATTTATGACACTAAAACATAACACACAAAGACAAACACTTGCACAAGATAGTTAGCATATATGAAAACAGAGATGATGGTGGTGGTGGCTAGGGTTTGTAGGGGTGCGGTGGATGGATCACGAACTGGACTCAAACACAATCTAAGCCAGCAACCGAACTCGATCTAGGACACCAACTCAACACTACGGACTCTGAAACAGAATTATGCAAAAGGCTAAACGTGGTTGTAGGACAGGAAAAACCTACGACTACCAATTTTGTTTTTGTGGCTTTTTCTAGACTCTAGGTATAGAAACAAAAATTTAAACAGGACGGAACAGAATGATACCTAACGGGCAACCTTCGCTTTGATACCACTTGATGGCAACGGGGTGCCCGATCTTCCGTTAGGTAAGGATAATTCTCGATTTGGTGGAGAATTGACACTCACGATCCGGCTTCTGATCACCATGACCCGAACCCTGCAATCGCTGTACCACGTCTCCTCTCGTTATCAACCGTGCGCTACCCGGTTGACCTCGCCACGAAGGCTAATCCCTGCATGTGAATCGAAGAACACAAGCAAGAACAAGAAAGATTGCAACTCAACTTGCGGATGAATGATTATACTCTCGAAGTTGGGGTTCTACAAACCGATCTAGATAGCGAAACTGTTCAAAGACAGAATAATCTAAGCAAAACCCGACTTAAACAGTGGCGGCTACGGAATATATACGAGTTAGGACGTCCTAGGGTGAGGGTTTGCCTTGCGAGTGGCGCACTCCTCATGGGTTTAGCCCACGACACAATTACAAGGCCCAAGGCCCAAAACAGACTCGGACTGGAAGAGATATGTGTCTTGTTTCGATGATTATGGAGAGCTTAGAAGGAATTTTGATGTGAAACCAAAACCATCTGAAATTAGACTTCATAAGCTTTCCAACAAGTACTTGTAGGCCCTGTAACTCCTTTTGGACCAAAAGTTATGACCGTTTGAAATTGATGCTGTCTCCTAGCCTGAAACTGAAACGGTCTCGGGAATAGGAGTTTACTTGCACTTGTTGTCTCCACTTCAATATGTGGTTTCTTGAGCTATTCTCCATGGTCTTCTCCCAGGTTCCTAAGAACAATAAAATCATCACAAGAATTAAATAGAATGCCATTCATAGAAATATTCTCATGTAAGCTTAGGAACGCATTCACCTGGCGATTAAATTGACGAGCACGTGCACGAGTAATTGGTCCTTGGATCGGTTGCACATCTTGTTCATCATGAAGAGGTTGTAAGTTTGTATCTAAAGACATGATGTCCTCATCAGGAAACTTACGCAGAGGAGCTTCAATCCGAGGAAGGTTCAGGATCTCCGGCGGCGATGACAACGACGATGACGACGACCATGACAGCGACGGGGTCCTGGGCCCCTCGCCGGCGTCCCCTGCAGCCTCGGGGCTCGACTCAGGGGCTCCAGCAATGGCCTCGGCAGCGGGCGTCGACTCAGGGGCTAGGGCAGCAACCTCAGTAACCGTCCCTTGGTCGGGCGGCACTAGCGGCCTCGCAGTCGGGACCACCTCAGTCTCCATGACTAGGCTGGCCACCGGCTCAGCGGGTGTGCTCGCGGGCGCCGGCTCGACTGGGGCGGGCTCTTCAAGGGGAGCAGTCGGAGCGGTCTCCTTGAGATCGATATCGGCACGCTTCCTGCATGGCAAAACAGACATCAAAATACTACTGCAACAGACAAGAATCTCTGAAGATCCAGAGCAGCTTACCACTTGGAGAACTTCAGTTTCCCGCTGGGCGATCTAGGTCCCTGTGGAGCGCTGCACCCGGTTGTCGGCCCGGTCGACGAAGCAGTCGGCAGTGGCGTGGCAACTGGAGGTGGCCCTGTTGGTGGTGTGGTCGACCCGGGCACACATGTGCTTGGCGGCGCCTGCTCGGACCGTGTACTCGGCGGTGCTTTTGCCGGGCTCGGCAATGTCGAGCTTGGCCATACTGGTCCCAACCTAGGACTTGATCGCTTGGGTGCCGCGGCGGTGGTGTCCTTTATCTTCAGACCTTCTACCACGACACGCGGCGTCATGGCCCCCTCGCCCCGATATAGAACAGGCTTTTTCCCCGCTCTCTTGGAGTCGGGTTGGGCAGCAGGGGGGCTCCTCGGCCTCTTCTTCGATTTAACGGCTGACAACGGGTGGGAGTCCTCGTCGAACTCCTCGCACCACTACAGATGAACCAACAAAGTACATCACACGATGCTGGGCAATCATAGATACAGGCATTCGTCACAGAAGGACAAAGATTACCTTGGGATGGGGTCGAAGGAAGCTATAAGCCGCGGTCCAGCGTTTATCGTCTTCGGTCTCGGTCACCTTGTACTTGTTGGGCGACTCGTGGCTTACTCGGTCAGGATCATATTTGCCCTGAAAATCCCAGCCGAACGCGCTCCTTAGCTTCAGCGGCTGGGTGCGCCGAGTTATGAAATGCCGGGCCACCCAAGGCCCAGTCAGGCTAGCTTCCTTGAGCTCTTCTAATTTCCCCAACAATTGATGTACTTGGCCCATCTCCTCAAAGGTTGGATCTACTGACCAAGTTGGTAAAACTACCGGTGGCAAGCCGGTGAAAGGGTGCAAGGAGGGAGCCAGATCTGTGCAATAGAACCACTCCTTGTGCCAGCCTTTCAAGGAAGATTTCAAGGACAGATCAAGATATGTTTTCTTCCCATCACTTCTCAACTAGAGACCAGCCCCCCCCCCCAATCACATTGATATTATTTTTGGAGGGCTGGGGTTTGATGTGGAACAGATGCCTAAAGAAATTAAAATGGGGCTCCACACCCAAAATGCACTCGCAGAGAGTAACGAATATGGAGATTTGAAGAATCGAGTTGGGATTCAAATTCACCAACTCCAACCCATAGAAGTCAAGGATGCGGCGGAAGAACTCAGAAGAGGGAAGGCACAAACCCCGACCGAAAAAAGAGGCAAAAACTACTATTTCGCCAGATTGGGGATTTGGGACCGACTCACCCTTAGCCGGCCGCCAACGGATCACCTCCTGGCTTGGCAACTTCAATTGACTCTCCAGTAGCTTCAATTTCACTGTGTCGCAATCCGACGTCGCCCAGGCATTCCCCGGCGCACCCGCAGGATCCGAAGCTTTCGACATGGTTGGAGGCAGAGAGATTTGGGGGAAAGGCGATTGGGGGCTTGGAACAAACAAAGAGGACTCAAATCACCCGAGTTCGAGTGGGGAACAGCAGCAGTAGCTAACCCTAGCCGAGTAGGAGGCGAAAAGTTGGGCGCGAAGGCAGAAGACAAAGCGATTGGCTGATTTAGGGAAGATGAAGGAATCTTTTTCTCTCTCCCCGCTTTTTATAGAGCCCGTGCGGACTAAATGGGCTTGGGCCTACATAGCCGGTACTGGCTGATTTAGGGAAGATGAAGGAATCTTTTTCTCTCTCCTCGCTTTTTATAGAGCCCGTGCTGACTAAATGGGCTTGGGCCTACATAGCCGGTACTGGGCCACCCGCAGGCTGAGTTGAAATTATAGCGCTGGTGCTACTAACAGGAGCCGATGAGGTAAACAGATATGCTTCATGAGAGCCTTATTGCTAAACATATATGTTTGGGTATCTGTTTTATCCACCAGGTCTCGAGGATATATCCTTACATGGATCACAAGCTGGTCTTCATTAAAATTGGGGATGCAAGTATCTTTCTCGAGTACACCTGATCACGCCGTGGATTTATTTTCACAAAGTGGTACTCGGCCTACATGCTTGGCCAACAGTTGCCATGAGCAACATTATTCCAGCTGATATGACGCTGAAGGGTCTAACTTTCGAGTAGTACACTACTCGGGAGAGACTATAAATTTCTCATTCCCGCTGACATGATGCGGAGAAGTCTAACTTCTGGGTGGGACGCCACTCGGGAAAGACTATAAACCCCCTTTCCGGCTGACATGAAGCTGAAGAGTCCCATTTACGAGTGGCATCCTACTCGGCAAGACTATAAACACACATTTCGACTGACACGAAGTCAAAGAGTCCTACAAACGAGTAGTTTCATACTCGGGAAGACTATAAAGTTTATTCTGATTGACATGATACCGAAGAGTCTTATATACCAGTGTTATACTACTCGGGAAAGACTACCAGGTTAAAGATCTTTGACTTTATGTTTAATTGTCTTCACAATTAAGCACAAAGTCGGGGGCTACATGTCACAGCCCCAAATCTAATTCCAGGTAATTAGTGCCATGACCTACTGTCATTAGAGTGCACAAATTAAATTCTTGCATTATCACTTCTTGCAAAATAAAGTTTGCAATATTTAAAACCATCAACACAATAAAACCCTAATCGGCAAAATTAGACCAACTCCAAATAGTGCAGCAAGTTGAACAGAAATATATGTGGGAAATAATTTATTCAAATACTAGCCTATTTATCATGAATCAATATAATTTTTCCAGCATTTATTTCATCAGTTAAGACCTCTTAAAAATTCAAACAAGTTTCAGCCTGTGTCCTCTTCTTTGACCTATGCACTTATATGATCTAAGGATTTTCTAAAGATGTTTGGTTGCACATAAAATCATGGAAAAATTCCTGTAAACACTATCCCACATAACTAATCCACTGTAAATTTTACATGATTTTATCACTTCAATAAGTACTTCAACCAAGTCCCTCAAATCAGCAAAGCTGGGAAGCCAGCTGAAATAAATTGGCTTAATTCTAAAATTTACCACATGAACATGAAGGCTAATTAGACAGAGCCCTTTTGCCAAAGTGTGTGCCAACATGAACCCTACAACCAGGAATTTTGGTTTAATTTATCTCCCAAATAAAGCACATAAAATGAAAGATCAAGGCACTGGAGAAACAAATGAGACTGCAGCAAAACTGGATCAGTGTGCCTACTTTGCTTTTTCACCAGAGATGAACCAAACCACTTCTAACCACGAAATTTGGTCAGCAGGTTAAACATATCTTCCCCTATCTCCAGTATTTTTCCCCTAATTTATGCTCCTCATTAACCTAGTGAAACAGTAATGCAAAGACTGCCTGCTTGACAGCTAGCAAGACTTAGTTTCTGGAGATTTCTCCTCTCTCAAGTCACTGACCAGTGGGACCCACAAGACCTGGCCCACTTGTCAGCCTCACTACAGCATTTCGCAGTGTGTTTCACCCAAAGTCCTAGCCATACTTCTCTCTTGCACATAGGAATTCACTACAAGGGCCCACAAATCATAGACCAAACCTAACCAAGAGTGTGTGAAAAGTGTTGTCTTACATGTGGGACCCACTCCGAACACTGTAGCATGAGAGCAACTCAGCACTGCATCAGCCAACGTGTCAGCAGCTCGTCCTTCTTCTCCTTCACAGCTTATAGAGATGGTAGATGAGTACTGGTCTGGGAAATCTTGACATTTTCACCTCAAAACACACCAGCAAAACACTCTCTTCTTCCTCTCCACGTTCCTGCTGGAGAAACCAACAAAATCCCCAAGGTTCCCCACCGGCAACCTCATCTTCCTCACTGCCGAAACTGTTTGATCAGTCCCGAGCCAACGCCGGTGAGCTCCATCCTTCCCAAGCCTCGGGAACGTGATCTATACCTTCTGACCATCCCATTTGTGCACTTGGTTGCCCTAGGATCGCTGGTCGAAGCAGCCGTGTCGCCATCGTGCTTGGTCTCGTCTCTGTAGAACCGCCGCTGGCATCACCTCACCGTTCCGGTCGACCCAGTGCACCGCCGACCGAACCACCGCGTCTCCACCGTCGGCCTGCCTCCAGGAGCCAGCTAACCAAAGGAATCGAGCTGTGGTACCTGGAAGCTTGAGATCGGCGTGTTCTTCCCCAACTCCGACCATCGCTCCGCCGCGGCCGTTCCTGTCGATTCGGTGAGCAGATTGTCGATTCCTTGCACGTAGGGTGACCTCAAGCTGTCTTTGACCTGGTGTGCGTGACATCTTGGTCATCAGTGGGCTAGATCGAGCTACCGACGGCGAAACCGAAGCTATCTCGCGCTGCTAAAGGACATCGCCGTCGCTGCACTTTATCCCAGCCTCCCAACCTCGACAAGCCGCACGGTGAGCTTCCTGTAGTCCACTATTATCTTCTGCATGCACTGGTTTGCCCAGCAACGAACCGTAGCCTCTTTTTGCATCGTCGACCCGAATAGCATCGCCGCCTTTACTTGCCATTAGCACTATTCCGGCCACCGCCGGCGATGAGAAGACCACCTACAGCTTCGCCATGAACTCCTCTGTCTTTTCTCTTTTGGCCCTGACTGCAGCCGACGCCGCCATCGCTGCCGACACTGCGGAGAAGCTCGCCGACTAAACCTCCTCTGTTTCGCCACGCCGGACCATCCTCTCCTAGACCGGACGGTCCGTTCCATTGTCTCGTTCGCTCTGCTCTATTCTGCCTCTATGGCACACTGGCCCCACCTGTAAGAGAGAAAGAGAGAAATAAGAAAA
Organism: Oryza meyeriana var. granulata; assembly: GCA_003991445.1. Taxonomy (NCBI): domain Eukaryota; kingdom Viridiplantae; phylum Streptophyta; class Magnoliopsida; order Poales; family Poaceae; genus Oryza; species Oryza meyeriana. The sequence continues at coordinate 12,340 of RYFJ01001040.1, read as the reverse complement.
AGGAAAGAAAAGACAACCGATTTATTTTACAACAGAAAAATATGTAAACTTCAGAAATCCATAACTATTTCTTTTTAACTCCTTTTTGAGTGAAACCAATTTTGTTAGTTCTATAAATTTGTGAACCTTAATACTGTCAAATAAAATATGATCACTTCTGTACAGAAAATATCCAGAAAATAATATGAAGCAAAAATAACTCCTTTTGAGGTGAGCCAAAATTTCTATGGATTCATAAAAATGTTCTCTATAAATTTGTAAAATAAAAAGTGAGAACTTCTGTGTAGTATTTTTCTCTAAAAATGGAAATATTCTTTATATGCCTTTTATTAACCTATAAGTTTATAAATTTCTAGAAAATTCATCCCAATTGCTAAAAATGTGAAACCACTTTTGTTAAACTCAGAAAATGGTGAACTTACTGTGGATACTTGGTATTTGACAAAACTACCTCCCAAAATAGGCCTAAGCAATTTCTAACCTTTCTTTTTGATAAACTTGTAAAATTCACAACTAAATCATTTTAAATCAAATTTCAGTGAACCAAATTTTGTTGGAACCAGTAGGTTATGCCTTTTTATATAAAAATACTTGCCTTCCTAAAATCTTAATGGAAAATGTCAGTTAAATATAATGACTTAGGCTACAATATAAATAATTACGAAACTGCCATTTTCAGCCCTTCTACCTTGTTATTTTTGTATCTCCCAATCCAGAGATGCAAATGACTTGGTTCTTTTTCCTAAAATCTTATTAGGACATGCCCTACCTTCTGTAATTATCTCATAATTAATTGATCATGTTGCGTAGACATGTTTAATTGCTTCTTATTTGCATATTGCTTCTTATCGATAGATTCTGAGGATACGGAGTATGTGGAAACTAACCCAGAACTTGAGAGTGACCCATCGCTGCAGCAAGGCAAGCATCTATGAAAGCAACTATGCAAGCATCTAAGCATATTGAACCTATATTTTCGATAAATTGATTTGTTTGCAAAGGCAATATCTATATGCATGTTTTGGTCTGTTTAAATTGGGGAAAATGGGTAGAGTTAATATTACCCAATTGTATGCATTTCCATTCCTTGATTATTGATGCCATGTGTATACCTTATCACCCCTGGTTAAGGACTTTGAAATACTTTTATTTTACCGAATGCTTAGCGATGCTTATTTCTAGACTTAGAGAAATCCAATAGATGGAGCTATCGGTTCAAAACTAGTTTAATACGCATAGAAGGGTTAAAATCTGACAAGAATAACCTCTGAATAATAAATAAAAATATGTTGACTTGGACAGATGATAGGGCGATGAAGGGATGGTGTTTCCCCGATGCACGTAGCTCCGTCTGGGTCGTTAAGGACCGAACATGTTGACATCTACTTAAGCACCCTACGTACTTCCACACGCCGGGAATGGGACGGCTTAACTCAGTAGCACGGGAGGCTATGACCATCTACGCCCGTCTGTCAGTCGTGAGGGGAGACCTTTGGAGGACCTCATTGCGAGCCTGCACTTGGCCGGAGGTGCCTCCAGCGACGGTGAGCCCGCCTTAGTTGCCACGCATGCACGCGACTAAGTCGTCGGGGGCCCAGAAGTGGTTTAGGTGGTTGGGGCTAAGCGTGCAAAAGGTTCTGTTGTGACCTGTAGTCCGCACTCAATGTGTAGAGTGTGGGTACCGACAGGTACAAATCAAACTAGAGTGTAGCCGTTTGGCTTCTATCACATCGTGTGGATAAAGATGTACACCTCTGATTAGAGTAAGAACTATTCGAATAGCCGTGTCCACGGTCAGAGGACGACCGCTTGATGTGTTAGTCACTCATGTTAGCATCCAACTTGGGATATGTGGAGGTGGAATTATGTTGTTATATCATGACTTAGGATAGTCATGAATGGATGGTTTTATATAAAAGGTTTTAATGATAAATATGACTTGGTTTTAGTCACGGATAATGATATGCTTGTGTAGCATAATTGTTTGGGCAATGGTGGCCCATGGATAATGATTAGAGCATGGTTTGTGCTCACTTTTAATTACATTTCAGAACTATAAGCTTGCTGTCCTAAATTTTCAGATTGCTATATTTTGCAAATGCTTATGTTTTAAATGTAGTACTTGCTCAATAAAATCACCTTTATGCAAAATCAGATCGACATAGCCATACTCCTTGATGTAGAGACTAGCATTACTCCTTTGAACTATTATTATTGTATAAGTCTAGCTGAGTACTTGTGTACTCACGCTGCATCTTTCAGGTGAGGACAACGACGACATTGATGTGGTCTACTGTGATCCCGCCGAGGGTGGCGAGGATAATGTGTAGTTGAAGTTAAGTTCTATGCCCAGTCGGTTGCCCTGTGGATGGGTATGGCACCACTAGTTTTACCTTTTATGTTTATATTTTCCGCTGTTATCTTTTGTGCTACTCTGTGATGAATTAGGGTGTGTAAACCCTCTATGTAATATATATATATAACTCTGCTGCTCGTTTATCCATATTTAGAGTACTTGTGATGTTTATCAATTGCTTGCGATGAAAGTGTGAAGTTAGTCGCTTTCCTGGGGACTAGCTGAACATGAGTATGAGTTGTGTAGAATTGAGATGGTTGGGGGATAGCTATTGTGGTTCGAGTCCTCTAGGGTACGTATCGTGTTTGGTCGCCACCATCGAGTGGTTTGATGGGCGTATGACAGGGAGGACTGGCAAGCTATCCTTATGATTATCTCTTTTGTACACTTATCAGCATTTTGGATTTGTATTATGAACGGGTAAATATTATGGCAAGGCTGCGATGAGGATGGATGGTTACCGTACTTAATTGGGTTTTATTTGAGACCCCATCCATCTAGATATTTCGCATTGTCATAGTAATTACTCTTCACAATGCACTTCCGGGGTGCCCACACTACACCTAATAGGTGTGCCTATTTGGCACACACTATTCATTCATATACATGAAGCCCTTCATAGCCTCGCTGCCAGCTGACATGAAGCAGGACTCGGAAAGAAGACTCACTCGGACAAAGAGTACTCGGGAGCATCGCACTCGGGCAATCTTCACCGTGGAGGATGAGCACTTGGCATCAGCTGTGACTCAACTATGAAGGTCTCAGGGGCTACTGTGGAGGACATGGGCCCCGGGTATCTCACCACCAGCATATGGGCCACTTGGATAGAGGATGGGCTGAACCATGTAGTTAGAGATAAGATAGCACCCGGTAGACTTTGCCTTGTACGATAAGGAAAATATAGTCCTAGTCGGATAAGTTTCTATCTCTAAAAAGGAAATCCCTTGGCCGTATCCGGTTGGGATCCGTATCATGTACCCCTGCCCCCTAGTATATAAAGGGAGGCAGGGCGCCCCTCAAGGGGCACCAGATCACGAGATCATCAATCAACACAACACCTTAGAGCAATAGCACCACAACTGGACGTAGGGTATTACCTCATATCGAGGGTCTGAACTAGTAGAAAATCTTCCTTGCGTTCCTCTGCAATCCACCGAGTTTCCCCTTGCTGAGTAGCCCTATAGTTGTATTGCCGGTGTAAAACATCGACAATTTGCGCTATCTTTCCCTTCTGCCCTTAGGGGGCGCCTTGCCTCCCCTTATATACCAGTGGACAGCGTTACAGAGTAGGAACCCCAGTCGGACTCCGACCAAGAGATTTCGTTCTAGGAATACAACGTGCCTGACTAGGACTATATCCTTTCCTTGTCGTACAAGGTTATGTATGCCGAGTCCTACTGTATCCCTGATTACATGGCTAGGCCCATCCTCTATCCGAGTGGCCCAAATGCTTCTCATGAGGTACCCAGGGCCATGGCCTCCACAGTAGCCCTTAAGACCTTCATAGTTGAGTCACAGCTAATGCCGAGTGCTCATTCTCCACGGTGAAGAACTCTCGAGTGCATTGCTCCCGAGTACTCTTGGTCCGAGTACTTCTTCTCCCGAGTCCTGCTTCATGTTAGTTGGCCACGAGGCTATGAAGGGCTTCATAGAAAAATATAAATGGTGTGCGCCAAATAGTTGCATCTATTAGGTGTAGCCCCCGACTTTGTGCTTAATTGTGAAACAATTAAACATAAAGTCAAAGATCTTTAACCTTGTAGCCTTTCCCGAGTAGTATACTACACGGTATGTAGACTCTTCAGCATCATGTCAGCTGGTATAATTTTTGCTAATGGCAATTGGTGGCTAAGCATGTAAGCCGTGTACCACTTCTTGGATTTTAACCCAATTTGTGGTCAGGTGTACTTGAGAGATACCTGCATCCCCAATTTTAATGGAGACCAGCTGTCGATCCTTATAAGGATGTATCCTCAATACCTGGCAAATAATGCAGATATCTGAACACATGTGTCCAGCAATTAGGCTTTCATGAAGCATATCTGATTATTTAATCGGTTTCTGTAAATAGCATCTGCACTGTGATTTTAACACAGCCAACAGTCGGCTCTATAGAGCATGCCATTTAGAAACTCATATCTTGTGGCCCAGTATTGAATCACCTGGCCCAAGCCCACTTATTAGCACAGGCTCTATAAAAGAGGGGAGAAAGAGAAAAGATTCTCTCATATTCTTTAATCCGCCAATCGTTTCGTTTTCCAACTTCCGCACTAAAATTTCGTGCTTTGTCTCGCTAGGGTTTGCCATAGTCAGTGTCTCCCGCTCAAAACTCACGTGATTCCGCTCTGCCGCATTCAACCCAAGCCTTCAATAGCATTTTTCCCCAAATCTTTCACTCCCAGCAATGCCGAGAGCTTCGCTCGGGATCCCGGAGATGTCCGCGGAAGCTTGGCCGGTTTCGGACTGCGGTTTGACGAAGCTGAAGTACTTGAAGAAGCAACTGATGCTGCAGCGACAAGAAGTCATCCATTGGCACACCGAAGGGGAATCTATGCCAGCGCCCCGATCTGGTGAGACAGTCGCCTTCACATCTTTCTTTCATCGCAGTCTCGCCCTTCCCTCTTCGGATTTCTTCCGCCAACTTTTGTCCTTCTATCAACTAGAGTTGGTGAATCTGAATCCCAACTCTATCCTGCAAATCTCCATTTTCACCACATTATGTGAATGTTTTCTAGGGGTTAAAGCCCCATCTCAACCTTTTCTGATATTTGTTACACATTAAGCCCTAGCCATCCGAAAACAAAGTCCAAGTGATTGGGGGAGCCGGTCTCTAACTTAGGAACGAAATGAAAAAGATCTATCTCCCTGTTCCTTTGAAAACCTCCCTCAAGGGCTTGCATAGAGAATGGTTCTATTGCTCCGATCTCGAACCTTCTCTGCCCCCTTTCACTGGCTCTTCTCTAGTGATCTTGCCCAGCTAGTCTTCTGTGCCAAGCTATGAAGAGATGGGCCAAGTGTACCAACTGATAGAGAAGATTGATCAATTGAAGAGCTCAGGATTAACTGGTCCTTGGGTGGCGAGGTGTTTCTTGAACCGCCGCACCATGCCCCTGAAGCTAAGAAGCCACTTCGGCTAGGATTACCAGTGTAAAAGGGATCCCAGCCGAGAATACCCAGACTTGATTGATGAGAACAAGGTGACTGACACCTTGCTTGGCTTTTTGTCACTGGGGTAGTGGAGACAGAAGACGTAGAGTGCGCCACTGCAGCCTATAGCCAAAAAAGGCCTTGGCCACAGGTAATCTTGAAAAGCTGATTTGGAATTGCTATCCATTAGTGATAAATATCTTTGGACATTTGTCTTGAATCATCCTCCAATGTATGATGTATGTTGTTGAAACATTTGTAGGATTGTGAGTAGTTTGATGATGATTCCCAAACCTTGTCGGCCACCAAAACAAAGAAGAGGCCGGCCAGCCCTTCTGCTGCCCAACATAGCTCCAAGAGAGCTGGGAAGAAACCCATTGAAGATCCGGGCAAGAAAAGAGCAAGCAAGCCAAGTGCAGCACCGGGGAGTTTGAAGATCAAAGACCCTACCAGTTTAGCCCCTAGGCCACCAAGCCCGAGGCCTTCTTCTCTGAGTCTAAGGCCAGCAACATCGAGCCCAAGGCCAGCACCACCGAGATCAGCAACATCGAGCCCAACAACATCGAGGCCAAGGCCGACGCCGTCGAGTATGAGATCAACAACATCGAGCCCAAGGGCGGCGCCATCGAGTACCTCGACACCCCAGTTGGCTGTGCTAGAAACAGAGCCAACTGGGGGTAAATCACCACCGTCGACTGCCATGCCGACTGGCCCAATAGCCAGCAGCTCTCCACCGCTGATATCTTCTAAAGCCCCCTCGTGGAAGTTCAAGACTTCCAAGAGGTAAGCAATCTTCAATCTTCCAAGAATCTTGAATGAAGTGATAGTTCCTTGATATTTGTCATATCGTGCAGGAAGCGAGTTGACATAGGCCCCAAGGGGACTATGCCCGCTGTTCCTATCATCGAGCCGACCCTAGCCGAGCCAGCACTGACAAGTTCATCTGCTGAACCAGAGGCTACCCCAGCTCCAAAAGCTAAGGCAGTCCTAACAGCAGGACCACTAGTGCCGACTGTCCAAGGGGCGAGTGTTGAAGTTGTTGCTCCAGCCCCCGAGCAAGCCACCGAAACCCCTACAGCTACCAAGTTGGGAGTCGGGACCTTATCTCCAACAATTTCCTCTTCGTCTTTTGATGAAGTGGACCTCCCTTGGCTTGAAACCCCTCCGCATAATTTCGTGAGAACATTTCATTGGGTCACCCCCGAGGGAGTCGCGGAGAGCTATGAGCATGACGAACAAGTAGCATCGAGGGAGCACGAAGTTTTTCTACGTGCTGCAATTGCCGCATCCAGGGGAATCCAGGTATGTAGCAAGTCTTGCCGTGTTGAGTTCTGGATAGTTCCTGTTTGACCTGGTACTCTACCTTTTGACTCTGTTTTGCACATGTTCTGCTCTGAGCAGAAGATTGTCGTTCGTTCAGAGAAAATGAACAAGGTCCTGACCCAGCTCACCCCCCATCTCCAACGACTGAGCCAGCTCCAAGTGGCCAAGGACGACCTGGAGCAAACTAGCCAGGAGAAGGAAACATGGCTAAGGGGAGCAATTGACAAGCTCAGAGATGAAAATTGGGCTCTAGCCGAAAAGATCAGAAGTAAGTCTTTTGTGTTATCCTCTCGAGTAAATCCCGAGTAGACTTCCCCAGCATTGTTGATTCCTGACTACCTTGTTGAGCTTGACTGTAATCTTGAGTTCTTGACTATTTTAATTTGCAGCCCTCGAAGCCGAGTTGGAAACCCAAGCAGAGGAGAAGAAATAGCAAGATATTAAGCTGAAGGAAGCGGAAATGGCCAAAGCCGAATTGGAAAAGGCCAGAGCCAAGGTGGAGGCCGACTATGCTAGTAAGTCTCCTGCCTGACAATAACTTAACTGTCTTCTTGTTGCTCCCACTGCATGTCTTGGCTAACAAGTATACTTGTTGATGCATTTGAACAGCTTCAAAAGCCAATGCCCAAACACAATTTAACGCCTTTACAGAGGAGATGAAGATTGTCAAGGAGTAACAGGAGATCCTCGTCGGATCCGTGAAAGGGCTCTTGGACATTATGAAACCTCACCATTCTGGGACTAGCTCCAGTACCGTCTCCCAAGTGCAGGCACACCTTAGCGAAGCCCTGAGCATCTTGAAAAAGTACTCAGATGAGTGTGTCACTGTTGGTGTTGCCCAAATCCTCGCTATGACCAAATCAATCTACCCTAGGGTAGATATCGAGGCCATCGGTGAGGGTTTTACCGAAGAGACAACACTCGAAGAGGCACTGGAGTTGATCAGCCAAGCAAGGACAACTGCAGAGGCAATCGCAAAAGACCTGGGTATGTAGAAACAAAGCAATTATGCAGTCGGTGTATATATGACTTTGGTGAAAGCATGTATATATGTTGTAAAATGCTGCCAAGTACTTGCTTATTCTTAGTCGTCATTACCTTCACTCGACTATGTAGTCTGCACCGAGTAGATCGATAGGATCTTAAAAACGTTCACTTCTAAAAGCTATACTCGGGCAAACATAGCATAATCATTGTAAAACTTCTTAAAACTTAGATAAAACAGCTCGTATTTTTATTAACAGGCACATAATACATGCAGCCCCCGACTCACTACACGGTTGAAACAAGCGATGTAGTGAGTCAGAGAAAAAACTTTGTACATATATATATAGAGGAAATACAAAACTCAAGTATAGAAAGGATGTAGTTGTTCTATATTCCATGAGTTGCCGACGAGGCACCGTCTTCAGTCTTCAGTGGTAGGCGCCGGACATGTCTCAACGATAATGAACGGCCCTTCCCACAGAGCGGATAGTTTATGCCTGTCTTTGGTGGTTTGTATTTTTCTCAAGACGAGATCTCCCACCAAAAAGGCGCAGCCACGGACATTTCGACTATGATAACGACGCATGCCTTGAAGATACCTTGCCGACTAGATAGTTGTGATATCCCTCGCTTCCTCCAACGAATCGAGTTCGACCAATCAAGCTTTGTTTGATTTGTCTTCTGAGTGGGCCCAAACTCGTGGAGAGCCGAACTCCAACTCCGTTGGTAGCACAGCCTCAGCACCATAGACTAGGAAGAAAGGGGATTGCCCTGTTGCCCGACTAACCGTGGTTCTTAGAGACCAGAGAACAATGGGAGTTCTTGTACCCACCGTCATGCATATGGTTGTAATCGGTCGAACACCCTAGCCTTGATACCTTGTAAGACCATGCCATTAGCACGCTCGACCTGCCATTACTTCGTGGGTGTGCACAGAAAATATAACAGATCTTGATGCCAAGATTGTCACAGAAATCTTGAAATACACTGCCCGTGAACTGAGTACCATTGTCCATTATGATGCAGTTTAGAACACCAAATCGGTATAAAATACTCATTATGAAGTCCTTTGCTCATGCCACTGTTATGGTAGCAATAAGTTTTGCCTCAATCCACTTTGTGAATTTATCCACTGTGATGAGCAAGTGTGTGAACCCTCCTAATGCTTTTTTGAGCGGTGGCCGACATGTCGAGTCCCCAAACTGCAAAGGGCGAAGAGAGTGGAATTGTTTGATGTTCTTGAGCTAGAAGATGTGTTGATCTTGCATAGAATTGGCATCCTCGATGTGCGAACTATATCTTTAGCGTCTGTTACTGCAGTCAGCCAAAAAAAACCCTACCTGTAAGCCTTTCTGACTAACGTCCTAGAGGCGGCATGGTTGCCACAGATACCTGAGTGGATCGATTGTAGAATCTGCTTGCCCTCCTTGGGTGTGACGCAACGCATGAGGACCCCGGATGCGCTTCAGCGGTACAGGACTTATCTGACTACAAGGAAACATTTGCTTTGACGCTTGATCCGTTCGGCTTCACTACGTTCTTCTGGGAGTTTGTTGTCCAAGAGGAATTTGAGAACTGGAGTCTGCAAATCTTGAGAGATGATTAGTACTTCATTTGTTGCCGGGGTAGGTTCAGCCCCCGATTGTTCAAGCACTGGTTTCTTCTTGACTGATGGCTACAGTAGTTGTTCAACAAAAATCCTAGTCGGGACTACTTCTCGTTTGGATCCCATGTTGGCCAATTCATCTGCAGCATCGTTGTATTGTCATAATACATGAGTTATCTCTAGCCCGTCGAACTTGTTTTCCAGCTTTCTGACCTCCTGACAATACGCCGCCATAATGTCGTCGAGACATGTCCAGTCTTTCATGACTTGGCTAACCACGAGTTGAGAATCTCCGCGCACAACCAGTCCGATGGATACAAGTGATATGGCAATGCGGAGCCCGTAGATAAGTGCTTCGTACTTGGCGACATTGTGGGAAGCCGAAAAGTGAATCTGGAGGACATACTTGAGTTTTTCGCTAGTGGGTGATGTCAACACAACACCAGCCTAGAGAACTGTGAAGTACATCGTCCAGTATCTAGATTTGTCCGTGTTTAATAGTCATTGAACTTCTGTCACTCAAGACAAAGTCGGCTAGAGCTTGAAGATTTGATTGCTGTCCGTGGTTGAAATGATGTAAAACGCATAACTTGAGACCATTTAGGATTCTGCAGTGGCTCGATTGTGTGGACATCCCGAGTGGATATGATGTGACAATGGTGATTGATACGACTAAAAATAGTGACCAACTTCTGGACAGTGATGAGTAAGCATATCTAACAGTTCTGACTTGAGGATATCTCATCTTGGAGTCAGCTAGGACCTCGTGAGAGTATTGGCCGTTGATTTTCTGTATATGATCTGGCTCTGATCTCTCGATACAGCAGCGGTGTTGACTATCTGTGTGGAGGCCATGGACCCTGGGTACTCATGAAGCTATTGGGCCACTCGGAAAGAGGAGGGGCCTGAACTTGGTAATTAGCGGTTCACAATAGGACTGGCATACATAACCTTGTACGACAAGGAAGGATGTAGTACTAGTCGGGACGTTGTATTCTAGAAGGAAATCTCATGGTCCCCCCCCCCCCCCCCCGGAAAAAGTTTTTCCTGGCTTGGGTTTTTTTTTTTTTCCGCACTCTGTAACCTATCCCTGGTATATAAGGGGAGGCTGGGACGCTCCTGGGCATAGCGCAATCTCACCGAGAAACTCAAAGGCAATACACCACAACTGGACCGTAGGGTATTACCTCATCTCGAGGGCCTAAACAGTATAAATTGTTTTGTGTTCCTTTGCAATCCATCAAGTTTAGGTCCACAGGTAGCCATATTATTATTGCCGATATAAGCATCGACAGTTGGCGCGCGCAGGTAGGGGCATCGGCGAGATCATCTTCCCACACCGACGTGATGGATCCAATCACCGGAGTCGACGGATCAACTTTCTCCTGGGGAAATAATGACTTTTCGGGAGCCTGACCTCACCTATCCGACTCGGACCCGATCCGATCGGCAGGGACGCAAGCGACTCACCGCGGTCGGCCCACATATGCTGCGGCAACCCTTGTCGACTTACTACAGCAATTCAACATGCCCGGGTCTCAGAACAACTGCTTTCTTTCAGTGTTTCAACTAGGACTCGGCCAGAGCCAACCGAGTCAGGCTAAGAAAGGAGGAGATCGTCAATCTCCCGTTCGGACTCAGCATGCCGCGGATAACTTAAATCAGCACCTGACGCAGCAGACTCGATCCCCTGGAGTTTGACTCGGATACGGCCCAGAGCCGCTCGAAATTGGATCTAGGGAGGTGAGTTGTAATTACCCATCAACTACTCTAATTCTGATTCTAAGTCGGACAGCAGTTCGGCAAGCTTCTCTCTACCACGCGAAGTCTTCATGGCGTCCAAATGCTCCATCCCACTCAGGAAGCACGTCAACTACGCAAGCAGCAAGAGGAGGCTTGCCGACTACAAGAACAATAGGAGGAAGAAGCAAGATGCATGCACGCCCGAACGACGATCTGACGCAGGGCCAGGCGGACTGCTGCAACAACAAATCCTCCAGACCGAGTCCGGACGACCACGATGTCTTCATAACACTCAGCAAACATCGTACCACTGCAATCTACTGGACATGCTCCAGTTCAGGCCTGATCACTAGGCCACCCGACTATAGCAAGGATAAAACATGATCACCACTGCTGGCATGTCAGCAGCACCAACATCACGGGCGATACCCTCATACCGACCAACCGGTCGGCTTCTCACACGGCGGTCTCATCCACGCTCGACAGTGATGCGAGCGGCCGGCTCCAGTCAGCGACCAGAGCACGGAGATGCTTCTGACTGGCAACCCACAACGGCCGGTGCGTCGGCTGGACGACGTTGGGACACCAGGATCTTCGAGGCCAACTAAGGCGTGATGCATGAACGAGAGGAAAATGAGCAGCACCGACTGGAAGTGAGAATGAGCGCTTCACCTCGCATCGGAATGGTTTCACAGCTCTGGTCGAAGTCAGAGTCCTATGTCAGAGAAGGAGAACTCAGGCCTTCACCAGAGCTTGCATAGGTCGAATGGCTGTCAAGGTTTTAGCTGACTTGGAATTTGAGAAGTACCACGGGAGGACAATCCTGAGTCCGGCTTCACGGTCTACAGTCTACGGCGATCGAGCAGCTGGAGTAGATCACACAGCCATGGCCACTAGCTCCCAGTCGGCTCTAGCCGACTTGGGTTGAGGACATGGCTACAGGATACCTAAGAGGTCAATTGGTCGGCCTAGGCGGAATTGGAAGCTTTTCGCCAACTTCTAGGGACCTACGAGAGTCATCCTTCTGAGCCATGATTCTGTAGCTGCACCAAGGAGAAGGTCTTACGCGAGTTCATCAAGAGGCTTTCCAAGAAGCGAAATTCGATCCAATGATCAGGACGAGGGTCGTATCAACCCTTCGCAAAAGGGAGTCAAAGATCCCGTTCATTGGAAATTTC